>MU224017.1:308602-334844 GCA_018584345.1 Thuja plicata
GGAATGCGCATTATTTGCTGGTAAGGAAAAATTGGCAGCCTTACCTTTGCAGCCTATTCAAGTTGAGCAGCCTTTTGCCAGATGGGGACTGGATTTTATTGGAATAATAAATCCACCGTCCAGTGCTAGCCACAAGTGGGTTCTAACAGCCACAGCCTATTTTACTAAGTGGACCGGGGTAGTGGCACTTAAAGAGACTAATGAAGGTGTTGTCCTAAATTTTTATCAGGAGTTGGTTTTCAGGTTTGGTGTTCCAGAATCTATTATCTCTGATAATGCTTTAGCTTTTACAGGTTTTAAGATTTCTGATTGGGCTGTAAGAAATGGAATTTATTTGAACACATCTTCCAATTATTATCCGCAAGGCAATGGCCAAGCGGAGTCCACTAATAAAAATCTAATCAAAATTATTAAAAGGACCATGGAAGGTAATCAACGAGCCTGGCATACACAACTAAAATCAGCTTTGTGGGCTGATCAAATTACTCAGAAAAGGTCAACTAGGAAATCACCATTCAAACTTGTTTACGGAAGGGAGGCTCAGTTACCTATTTCTTTAGAGCTTCCAGCTCTTAACTTAGCCAATCAGCTTGACATGTTGGAAAAAGAACCAATGACCGTAAGGCTAGCTCTGCTTTTTGAGTTAGAGGAAACAAGATCTGAGGCTTTGAGGAAGATGGAACACCATCAAGCGCAAATGAAAAGGTATTTTGATAAAAGGGCATCTCCAAGAGTTTTCTTGGAAGGAGATGTAGTGCTGAAGTGGGATAAATGCAAAAGCAAGCCTGGAAATCACTCCAAGTTTGATGCTTTTTGGAGCGAGCCTTATATTGTCTCAGAATGTAAACAGCACAATGCCTTTCAGCTTTTGAAGTTGGATGGTAGCATGGAGCAAATCCCAGTCAATGGGATTCATCTCAAGCACTGCTTCTGAGGTAGGATCTAGCCTTGTATATATTGCAGTAGTTTAGTTGTTCAATAAGTGCCTTGGCACAATAGTTTTCTTGCAGTTTTCAAATTTCCCTAAGTGCTGTCTAGCACGGTTAGTTAGTTTGGTTTCAGTTTTCTAAGATTTCAAGAGGTTTTCAGAGGGGTTCTCAGTCAGTCAGAGGTTACAAGTGAACAGGAATGGCAACTCTCATAAATCAGACATCTACTCTCAGTGAATTAGCAAAGACTACAACATAAATATACAGAAAAATATTGCTAATTCCGTCCAAACTGGTTGAATATACATATATAATTTATGATAGGGAAGTGTCATATTTTCCCATCACGACCCATGCATCCATATTCAGTCAGTTCAGAAAGTTTAATCAGTTTCACAAGTGGAATTTAGGTTGCCAGTATGTTTTCTTAATGACTCTATGCCCAATGGATAGTTCAGGCAGCTGGTCTTAATGCTTAGCAGGCAAGCATCATGCAGAGGTTGCCAAAAATGTTACCGGTTTTCGGTACCAAGGTCATCGACAAAATTCTACCTAAGAGGGTAATTTTCTGCAAAGGCTTGCGGGATTTTAAAAATCATCTTATCCACTGCGGGTTTCTACCTACGAAGTTGATTTTCCACAAAGTACAGATAGCAATGTTTGCAAAGGTATACTATGAAAAGAGATGGTCGTGGACAGTGAAGTTATTACCTGCAGCATAGAAACAGATCCGGGAAGCAGTTAAAAGAAAATTCAGGATCAAGAAAGACTCAAGGTGGAGAATTGAAATTCTGATTCTCCATGGCAGAATTCTACCTAAGAGGGTAATTTTCCGTGAAGGCAGAAAAGAAGAGGGAGCGCTATGTGGTGGACCCCACAACAGGTTTTTGAAGCACTTTTTCAATTTTCTGGGTAAGACAGAAATGTTTAAATATTGACTCAGAAATTAAAATAAAGTATTTGTGGAGAACTGAAAATGGCTTTCTCCGCAAGCGGAGTTCGCACCCATAGAGAGATTTTCCGCAAGCAAGGAAAGGCACCCTGTTTCTATTTTTCCGCAAGTCCACGGAAAATGGAAGAGTAAGTGGAATAATGAAAATGGCTTTCTGTGTTTAAACCCTATGTTTTGCCACGCAAAAGAAGTCAAAATCCCTTTTGAAGTTATGCATTAGTCTAATCACTCTGTCGCGTCAGTATTTCTGAGGTGTCTTTAAGTTGTGCGAGTGCGCGGCGAGCTGTCAATGAAGGAGAACCGCGCAGTCGCAATGTCTTTTGAAAGTCGGGTTTTAAGTCTGCAAGTCAGCGATGAGTAAAAAATTGTATATCTCACAGTCGCTGAAGAGTCATGCTATCTATCTCCTGCTGCGCGACTGGGCGAGTTTTGTTTAAATTTATAGCAGTCGCATACCCGCGTCAAGTTTTTATGTCAGTGTCATAAGCCCGCCACTGTGCGACAAGGTCAAGTTATGTAGGTCGCACACTCACTTAGGTTCTAACTTGGTTGTATTTTGTAGTGCGACGAAGGCATAAAGTACTGAGATGAAATCTCATTGCTCAGTCGCTCAAGTATTTCTCAAAATTTATAAGAGCTCACGAGTATGCGACGAGTCAAAGGAGGAAACTCATCGCTCACTCGCTGATCAATGAAGATAAAAGGAAATCAGCTCACGAGTTGGCGACTAGTCAGAAAATAGATGTCATCGCCCACTCGCGCACGAGATAAAAATAGAGTAAAAAATTGAGCGAGTATGCGACCAGACAGAGTATGCAGCCAGGAAATGAATATCGCTCAGTCGCTTAGAATCTAAAGGTCAGTTTAAACAGCTAGTGACTGTGTGATGAAGGAATAAATGGAAAGAAAGATGCATAGGCACTCAGTTGCTGAGACTCAGGTGATATCAGAAATCAACTCACGAGCTTGCGACTGAGGAAAGAAGAGACAACATCGCTCACTCGCGGAAGGCAAAAGTAAGGCAATCAAGAGTTGGAAATGTGATTTTCAGAGCGAATGAGAAGGTGCTACTTGCCATTTTCTGCTAATTTCTGGGTAATACATGCATTAATCTGGGATTTTTATAGGCTTTTAAACATACACAAAGATAATTTTCAAAGGGAATTCTAATATTTTATTGCAAATCCATGTTTTATCCCCGGAAGTTTTCAGAGATAGAAAAATATCAGATTGTTCTCAGACGCTGGAAATCAGATATTTTTACAGATGGAAAGATCAGATTTTAAAAGATCAAAGGTTGCAGTTGTTAAAGTCTGCAAAAAAGTTATTGCAATTCAGAGACTTTTGTGACTCTTCTAAAGGGATAAGACTACTTCTATGAGGGATTATTTATGATGATATTTTTTGGGTATGACTTTTGGGTCATCAAATGGTATTTTTGTAGACTTTTGAAGGGTTAAACAGTGGTTGGATAGGACAAATCCGATCCAGAAGTTATTACTTTCGGAATGCAGTTGGCTTTGAAAATGCATAAATATGAGTTGAAGACTCATTGTTAAAGAGTTCTTCTTCCCTTTGGCTTGAGGTTTTGTAACTTGTTCTAAGTTCTTGACAAAGGCAAAGAGATTTTGTAACCCGTTCCAGAGAAATATACAGATTTGTAACACCTTTGACTGTGAAAAATAGCTTATGCCTTCCCTTATTAGTCTGTTATTGCATACTTAGTGATTGGTACAGAATTCTATGATGTTCTTTGTCCTTAATCTGTATCACATATTAGTGCCTTTATGTAGTACTTCATGCTTGTTTGCAGGTTTTAAGTTGTGCTCAAGTCAGATTTTCCCCAAAATTGTGAGAAATATTTCTCCTTTAAGGGGATTGTCGTTATTGGCTTTCTTATAAATTGATTATGCAAATATTATGATGTAGTGGGGTTGTGTAAGAAAGCTTAAGTTACTATTTCATTGTGTGTCAAGTTATTTGTGCATTTCTCAGATATTTTTCTGGTGCATCACCTTTTAGGACATAATTTTATTTTTCTGTTCTCCTTCTATCTCTTTTCTCCATCAAAGGAATTAGTTTCAGATAATATAGAGTGATTTACCAGATAGGAAGCCAACCTAGGACCCAGAGATTAATTCTAGCCATAGTTTACCCACAAACTTGGAATGTTTCCATGTTTCTCCAAAAGGTTAAGTTCCTGCAAACTTAACAAGGCACAATTTTGGTAGACAACATGTCCCTAAAGAGAAAATTGTGAAAGCCTATGATGATATTGAGGATAAAATATTCCTGGGAAAATCTATCCTCCATCGACTCTCCATTAATTTCATTCACCTTCCCCTCCTACATCCCGAACTCATAGGCTGAGACCAACCAAGTTTCGTACACGTTGACAAGTTCCAAAGTGAGGATGCGCTCCTAAGATTCATGGGACCAGTTGAACTGAGCAATGATTGGGGGCACGATTCAACACATGTCTACAAATTGGATCCAAAGGCATAATTTGGGGAAGAGGAGGACTTCGGCCACAAAAATGAAGTAGAAAACAAAAATAAAAAGGAGAAAAATTGATCCCCTAGCGAAAACCCCTCTGGGGCACTATCTAATCACAAAAAAGTAAAAAAAAAGGGTGTATCCACTAGTGAAAACATCCCCGAGGCACCAGAGGATGAAGACTCTCCTCTTTTTCTAATCCATGATTATAGGCCTACACATTCATCGATCCTCATCAAAGAAACAAAACCCATCAATCTGGGTACCGAGGACTATCCTCGCATCACTTACATTGCAACCTCCTTGACAGAAAAAAAAGAATCAGAACTCTTTTCTCTCTTACAAGAATCCATAGATAAGTTTGCATGGTCTTATTCCCACATGTTGGTATTAGACCCTAATTTGGTGGTTCACCATCTAGCAGTGGACCCAAACATCAAACCTGTCAAACCAAATCTCTGAAAGATGCACCCCAAAGTAACACTACTTGTCAAAGCAGAGCTAGAGAAGCTTCTCTAAGCCAAAATCATTCATGTCATTGAATACTTTGAATGGATCTCCAATATGGTGCCGGTGTCTAAACTTGATAAATCAATCAGGATATGTGCAGACTTCTGAGATCTCAACAAGGCATGTCCCAAGGATGATTTTCCACTGCCAAACAAAGACATGATAGTAGACCTCACAATAGGACATGAGATGTTGTCACTCATGGATGGATTTTCAAGATATAATCAAATACGTATTGAAGAAGAAGATGAACACAAGACAACATTCACAACCCCCCGGGGCACCTTTTGCTATAATATGATGCCATTTGGCTTGAAGAATGCTGGGGAAACCTATCAGAGGGCCATGACAGTCATTTTCCATAACATGACTCACAAGATCCTTGAGGACTATGTAGATGATATCTTGGCTAAATCAATTAAAAGGGAAGATCACCTAGATGTTCTGGAATGCATCTTTGACAAAATTGGACACTACGACCTAATGCTCAACCCTAAGAAGTGTGTCTTCAGGGTCACGTAAAGAAAACTCCTTGGCTTCATCATATTTAGAAGAGGAATTAAAATAGATCCAAAAAAGGTACAAGCTATCATGGAAATGCCTCCACCAAGAACTCTCTGACAATTGTGCAGCCTCCAAGGAAAATTACAATCTGTGTATCATTTTATCTCTCAGTTAGCAAATAAGTGCCAACCGTTTACTCATCTCCTATGAAAGAATAACAATTTTAAATGGGATCATCAATGTCAGAAGAGTTTTGAAAAGATCAAAGAATATTTGGCTAATCCACCCATCCTAGTACCACCTGTACCCGGTCGACCACTCATCCTATATATTTCTACTACTACAACAACACTAGGGGAACTCCTTGCTCAGTTGGATGATGAGGACAAGGAAAGAGCCATTTATTACATCAGTCAGACCTTAGTGGGTTATGAGCTCAATTATTCCCCTATGGAAAAAGCATGTCTGTTAGTGGTTTTCACCACTCAAAAACTTTGCCACTATATGCTTAGTCATACAACCAAGCTCATTTCAAAAGTGGAGCCTCTCAAGTACCTACTCTCTAAGACTACTCTCACAGGTCAAATGACAAAATGGGTTATGTTGCTAAGGGAATTTGATATTCAATATGTAGACAAAAAAGCCATCAAAGGACAAGTCATCGCAGATCAGCTAGAAAAAGCACCTTTGGTGGACACATATCCTCTGATCACAGAATTTCCAGATGAACATTTGTACATGATAGAAGAGAAACCCACTTGGAAACTCTACTTTGATGGATCCTAAATAGTATGGTACAGGGGCAGGAATAATTTTTGTCACACCGCAAGGTGACTACATCCCTATGTCACTCGAATTGGGATTTCCTTGCACAAACAACATTGCAAAATATGAGGCACTAGTTGCAGGTCTCTGCATGGCTATAGAGTGGAACATCACATATATACATGTCTTTGGCGATTCCCAACTCATGATCAAACAAGTCCTGGATGAGTATCAAACCAAAGATGAAAAATTGATGCCATATAAGTAGATGGTTGACAAGATGAAAGAGAATTTCCTCAACTTGCAGATAACACAAGTACCACACTTGCAAAACAAGGTTGTTGACGCAATGGCCACAATTAGCTCCCTCTTAGAGATTCCTCATGAGTCTACACAATACAAATTCTTAGTTGAGAAACTTCATGCTCCCGCTTATGAGAATGATGAATCAAATTGTGTATGTGTCTTGGTTGGTCCCCAGTCCCTGTGGTACCACAATATCAATTCTTATCTACAAAATAGTATCATATCCCCTCATCTCACCACAACCCAACACCAAAACCTTATTTTTAGAGTTTTCCGCTACACCCTTGTAGCCAACACCCTTTATCATAGAGGTTATAACAATGTGCTCTCTAGATGTTTAGATGAAAATGAGGCTGCCCTAGCTTTACAAGAGGTACATGCTGGAATCTGTGGTGCCCACAAGAGTAGCATGGTCCTAGCCAAGCAACTTTTATAGATAGGATACTATTGGCCTACAATGGAACATGATGCTTGTGAGTTCGTCAAGAAGTGCTTACCTCGTCAACAACATGCCAATTTGATCCATGCTCCTGCACATGACCTCCAACCTATTGTTCCCCCTTGGCCTTTCTCTTGTTGGGGTTTTGATCTCATTGTTAAGATCGCTCCCCTCTCTTCTGAAGGATACAAATACATAATAACAGTAATGGAGTATTTTACAAAGTGGGTAGAAGCAATTCCGCTCACCCTCACAACAGGTGTCCAAATCTCAAAATTCATTCTCTACCACATCATCTGCCACTTCAGCATCCCCTCCACTATCTTCACAGATCACAAAAACCCATTTGAAAATCAACATGTCAGTGATCTATGTGCTCAGCTCCATATCCATCACCATTTCTCAAGTCCATATTTCCCTCAAGGTAATGGCCAAGCTGAGGCAACCAAAAAAACCCTCCTTAAAATACTAAAAAAGGTTGTCAATGATACTGGCCATGACTGATATCTCCAAATAAACCCTGCCCTCTGGGCCTATTGTACTTCATATTGTACTCCTATAGGCACCACTCGATATTCCCTAGTCTACAGTGCTGAAGCTATCTTACCAATTGAGATTGAACTGCCATCCCTCTGGGTATCACTAAGAGGCATGATCAATGATGAAGATTACCGAGTAGCAAGACTTAGACAACTTGATATGCTAGATGAAAAGTGCCAACAAGCCTATGATCACCCAATTGTTTATCAAAATAGACTCAAGTGGAATTATAACATGAAAGTCCACCCATGCCAGTTCCAGGTAGGGGACTTTGTGCTAAAGGAAAATCAGAAAGTGGGTACTGATCGAGAAAAGAAAGGTAAGTTTGAGGTTACCTGGCAAGGCCCCTACATTGTCACTACATGCTTCAGTTATGGGGCATATATCTCTCCACTCTTGAAGGAAAACCCTTGAATGATCCTATCAATATCATTCATCTCAGGCGCTTCTATGTCTGACAGCTGATTATTCCAGTCATCTAAAAAAATCATAAAAAGTATAAAAGGTCCTAAAAAAAGTACAAAAACAATGTAAAATAGTCCTGAAAAAATCTCAAAAAAAGCTGAAAAATGGTTGTCCTGGCAAATAGGCGCTTAGTCAACAACAAAAAAATCAAAAAATCAAAAAAGAGTAAAGAGAAAATTTTTGTCCAATGGTGAAAACTTGACAATTAGGCACCTTGGACAAGTATGCATGATGAAAATGTGGAAACATGCGTCATACATAATGGACTGTTCCATTATCTATCAAAATCTCATTCCCTCCATCTGTTGCATCCAGTTCATTCCAAATCCCCTATTCCCTAGGTATTCCAACACTATCACACGCATCAAAAATAACAAGATCCAATCAAGTCTCGTTAGAAATCTTTGTACATGATCGCTTGTATTTAGTCGCTCAATTTTGTCCTTGTATATTTGTTAGATCTCCAGTCTCCTCACCATTGCACTAATACTCTGAGCCACCGTCATGCTAACCTTCCTTGCCCGGTCCTTTATAGTCCACCTGTTCGGTTCATTAGTTGAAAATGGCACACACCAAAAACATGGGTCCCGTTGCATCTGTTGCATCCCTGCATTTTTCATATCATCCCTACATTTTCACTAGGATCATTGGATTCACATACATTTCATCATAAAACATTCATAACATATTAAACACATCCATTACATTTCATCCCAAATACAATAAAAACAATATATATATCCATCAAAAGCATAAACATACATCTAGGTATATGCATCTAAACATCTCATCCTGAATATACATAATCATAAAATATCACATCCTGGGAGCTTTAATGTCAGTACTTATATAAAGCATAAGCATCATACATCATAGAGATCAACACATGGAATCATCAGAGTCATCACTGGTCATATATATATATAAAATCATGTCCACAAATACAATGTCTGTCATCAATAAATACATCACAATGCACCTAGGTGCTGATATACATATACATATACATTTCATCCAAAAATACAAAAATGTGTGTCACAAAATCCTATGATTAAATCATGCAGGCGAGTGTGATAGTCCTCCTCCCTGTCCTGGTGGTGGATGTGGTGGCATCCCAACTGATCCCTGAGAAGCCCGCCCTGTGCTCTATGATTGAGATCGCTTTGTGAATGTCTGTCTCTGGTCCTCAGGTACTAAATCATGTTACAATGCCCGATAGTGGGCTGTCTCCCTGCCTACCCTAGCTGCATCTTTGTGCACTGCAAAGGCCTCTGCTACTACCTAACTAGCCCTACCTGTGCTGGCTGCCTGTCGAGTGATGTCTCGCTCTATCCTATATGCCTCGGCCCACCTCTGTGTTGCATCCCTCTTTGAGGTCAATGCAATAACCTACTATGTAGACTGCTCCATCTGCTCTGTAAGGGTACCCAACTGGTCTATCAGTGTCCCTATCTTTGTCTGCATCTTAGTAGCATCCTATGTCAAGTCCAGCATAGAGAACTCACCTGAGTCTACTCTGCCCTGTACGGTGTCAAGTGCACCCTCGGCCTTATCTACCCATGTTGTCTCTACAGCTAGAAATCCCTATATATGAGCCATCTCCATTTGCAGGCTGGTCTTTAACACCTGTGCCATCCCTAGTAGTCCCCATAATCGTGCACACTCGGTCTATAGGTCATCTCGCTCTGCGACAAATGTATCATGTGTCTCCTGTGACTCATAATCTGTCGGTAACTCTTATGGCCCCTGTGGTACCTATCCCTATCTAGGCACCTAAGGTGCCTGATCTTGCCCATCTCTTGGTGGCCCCTATGGCCCCTCATCTTGTCCCCCCTCCTCCTCTCGTGCATCCGTCCGTGGCCAGACTCATCTCCTCTATGGTGCCCTCCTCTATCCCACTACCGATATATTTGGGGCATCTCCTACTGCGGTCCCATCATCAACATCTATGTCACCTATTGGCTGCTCATGAGCAACCACCTATACCTGATTCGTTAGTCATAGAGGTGCGTGTGCGGCCCACTAGGTCGCATACTCTATAGTCGTCCCTGCATCCACTACATCAAGCCTAGCCACATAGTCTACCCGTACCAATGTCCTCCATGTCACCCTCACTATGAGAGCATCACTATACCTACCCTAGACTCTAACCTCCCTAGTGACATGAGGATGTAGCCCATCCTCTGCCACTAGCCCCTACTGTAATTTGAACTGCCTCATCACCTAGGATGGTTTGTAATTCTCTATCTGGTGGATGGTCCTCCCTAGTAAGAAATAATCTGTCTGAGTGTATGAAAGATAAATAAAATCCTCAAAATTGTCCTCCCCTCCCACCTTCTAGTCCATCGCTCCCCAGGGCTCACATGTTTTGTATGGCGTCCAGCAGAAAACTTGGATCTCATCAATAAGTCACCACCAATACCTTGTCTGGACCATAGAGGTATACCTTAGTGGTAGCCTATACCTTCATGCGTAAAGCTCCCTTGGATGTCGAGCCTCTCGCACCCTCATCGGTCAAAGCACTACGATATGATCCTAAGCCCACACGAGTCACATTGTAACCCATGTCCCCATGTTGCACCCTATGGTACGCAACCATGTGTAAGTCATGGTATAATTGTCCTAAGACAATATACCCCAAGAAATAGGTAGTCCCCTCCTTGAGCATCTCTGCTAATACCCTAGACCACCCCATCCTAGACCCATGTCTAACCAAGTCTGCCAGCATCCTCCCACCAATCAATCCTGCCAGAAATAATACTATCCTCCTCAGCCTCCTGTCAACCGCCGGCTGCCAAGGTATCCATGTCCTGTATCTAGGTATCCTCCTTAGGGGCCTCCTGAAAGATAACTCCATATAGTGATCACTATCCTCTAGTCTATACTGAGGGACCATTCCTCAAATCAGTATTCATAAATTCCTCCATACGTCCTCCAGTGTGATAGTCACCTCTCTAGTAGGTAGGTGGAATGTGGTAGTATCACTATGCCAGCGCTCGATCAGTGCAAAAATCATCCCATTATGCACCCGCATCCTAGGCCTTTAGGGGCACACAATCCAATCCCACTGTTGCTAACAGTCCACAGTTTTCCTCCGTCAGCTGGCCCTCCAACTCCATCGTGGGTGGCCAATGCTCCTGAGATCCCAATGGTGGAAACCAGTCTTGCAAAATCCAACACCACCATATTCATGTCAGTTTCCTTTTTCTTTTAGTCTAACCCCTCCCAGAATGGGGCATCATGTCCCTAAGTCTATTCCCAACCCATCCTCGGCCCCTACTGGGTCCTTCCTTTCCCCCCCTCAGCGTCTGCCCTTTTTGGCGCAGACGCTGGTTTGGGCAGAGACGTTGATTCTTCAACTTGTGTCTCTAGGATTTTTCCCACCAGACCCCCGCCTATGAAGACATGGGTCAGGGTCTAGCGTCTTCGTAGATGCCGGTTCAAAACTGTCGTCTGCATAGATGTGGGTTCGAGGATCGACGTCTTCGCAGACGCTGATTTGATGACCGGTGTCTCCAGTCTGAAACCCATTTAACCCCTCATTAATGACCCCTAACCCTACCCAAAATCATCAGAACTTTGAAAACAATAAATGCAAGGTCTTGTTTTAGCTACTCAGCAGTGCTGACCGCTCCGCGGGTCTCCCATGGGTCCGAACGTGCTCTCCCAACTGCCCCTTCAACCTCTTATCCACCATCTTTTCTCTCTAGAGATCTTTTCTCCTCCATTCACTATTTACAAATGACCTTCTTTAGCCCCCTAGCCCCTCTTATAGCCCCCATTCTCCCCCCCAAATTTTTTTTCTCCATTTTCTTTTCCTTCCTGTATATTAGTGTATTATTAATACCATTGTATAATCTAAATGTGTAAAAAATCCAAAAAAAATAAAAAATACAAAAAATAAAAAAAGTCAAAAATCATCCAAAATATTGCAATAAACCTTTCCTCCCTTCCGCATCGCTTAGTTTTTTTATTTTAGTGACATTTTGACTCCTACGACTGCGATCATGTTTTTCACCAAATCAGTTGAGCATGGACTAGAGGACATAAAAATTCTATATTGGGACTGAAATATTGATGGAAGCTCTGAGGACGATCAACTCAAATTAATGGCTGAAAAAAACATAGAGCAATCTCAATCCAAGTTGAAAAATCGACACATTAAAGATAAGAAGAAGAGGGGACCTAAAAAAAATAAAGCCAAATTGGAAATGACAAGAAGTGTTAAGGGACAATGGGAAGGATATCATCCTTCCCAAGGAGCTATGAAACTAATTACTTGGAATGATAGGGGTATCAATACCCCTAGCATATGACACTTAATCAAGTGTAAAATAGACTCAAACAAATCTTATATAGTTTTATTGTAGGAAACAAAGTGGAGCAAGGAAGAAAACTAAAATAAAATAAAAAATTGGAAACATTGGGAAGGTTTGTTTATGGAATCAAAAGGCGCATATGGTGGTTTTGGTTTGATTTGGAATCCACTAGCTTTTAGATGTGCAAAACTAGTAATAAGTTAGAGGTGGATGGAAGTAAGGATAAAATCCCTCAATAATAATAAGTCATTTGTAGTAATAAATGTATATGATCCTATCTCAATAGTATCCAAAAGAGAATTATGTTATGAGATCACACAATTTTTAAAGCAACAGAGGAATGAAAAAATCATCATAGGAGGTGATTTTAATGCTACTTTAGGAAATTAAAAAAAGCAAGGTGAAATATAAAATGTATCAAGTGTGCAACAATATTTCCAGGCATTTGTAGATGGAATTATTTCTAGGCATTTATAGATGAAAGTAATATGAGTGATGTCCCAACTAGGAATGATAATTTCACATGGAATAATCAAAGGAAGAATTTCATTAATCAAAGGAATAATTTCACTAATATAGCTGAGAAATTGAATCAATTTTTATTATTTGGGGAATAGAAGAATACCACACACACACACACACACACACACACATGTGGTTGTCATCCTACCATACATAGGGTCAGACCACTTTCTAGTATAGTTAACTATCAATCGAAAATGTCATAAGGGTGGATCCCCATTCAAGTTTGAAAAAATGTCGCTTAGAGATCTTACTATATATGATTTGGTTAGGTATGGTGAAGTGAATTAAGAATTGAGACCCATTCCAAGTTGTACATGTTTAGCAAAAATATCACCCACATCAAAAGAAGATTAAAGGAATATAATCAGGAACACTTTGACAACATTTTTGAAGAGAGATCAACAATGGAGGAAGAACTAAAGAAAGCAAATGAGGCGGTAATTATGTAGGGTATGGATATGATAAATTTTGAGAATGAAAAAAGACTAAAGATAGAATTGGTGGAGCTCATGGAAAGATTTAGGAACTTTTTATTGGAGACAAAAGTCAAGGGAAGTATGGCTAAAGGAGGGGGTAAAAATAGTATTTTCTTCACAAGGTAGCAATAGCCAATACAAGTATGAAGAGAATCGTTGAAATTGAAAAAGATGATGGAACCATGACACAATCTATGGAAGAGGCTAATTAGGAAGCAATAAGATACTTTCAGTCTATCATGAACTACAAGTCACAAGACAAAAGGGAGGAGAGAGATAAGTATTTTTGTAGGATTACTTCATTGATTGGTGAAGAAAATAACATGGAACTATATAAGCCCACTATCGTGGAAAAAGTCAAATTGCCACTATTCAACTTGGCCCAAATAAGGTACCAGGGCCAGCTAGCTTCCTAGCTAGTTCTATTAGTTCCTTTGAGATATCTTGAAGGAAGATCTACTAAAGACAGTGGAGGAGTTAAGAAATAAATGATAATGTTAGGTGCCCTTAATCACAAATTTATTATGCTAGTTCCCAAGAAGAAAGAGGCAAAGAGAAGGAGTGATTATCGCTCTATAGCACTATGCAACAATGTATACAAGATAATAACTAAGGTTATTTTTAATAGATCAAAGAAGGTGACCAGGAATATAATTTTAGAGGAACAAAGTGGTTTCTCTCCAAGCAAGTCAATTTTGGAAGGAATCATTGTTGGTCATGAAGTAATACATCCAGCCAGGAAATCAAGAAACCCTAGTATGATAATCAAGTGGGACATATTGAAGGTGTATGATCTTTTGGATGGACAATTTTTAATCAATGTTTAGGGTAAGTTTACATTTGGAGAAAAATGGATTGATTGGATTGGTGGTTACATAAAGGCACCCAAATTTTCAGTATTGGTTAATGAAGTGTCACAAGGGTTATTTGAAATTACAAGTGGAATAAGACAAGGAGACCCCTTGTCACCCTTCTTCTTCATTATAATGGTCAAACCTTTGGGGAGAATTATAATAAAGTCTAGGATGGATGGGAAATGTAAAGGAATATAAGTCACCACTAGTATGGACCTAGTCACTCATCAAAAACTCACAAATGATACAATCTTATTTGGAAGTGCCACTGGAAGTGAAGTAAGGAACATTAAAAAATTGATGGATGATTACAAAACGCCTCAGGATAGAGTGTTAATTGGAGAAAATGAAAAATCTTCTTCTTGAATGTTCAACCTAGATTCTAAAGAGAGTTTACCTAGATATTGGGATTAAGAGTAGCTAACTTCCTAGGGAGATTCTTAGGGATGTCATTGTTCTCTGAGCCAAAAGAAAAAATGCTATTGGGAAAATCTTATCAACAACTGCAAAAGGAAGATGGAACTATGGAAAGGGAAATAGTTAACCTCAATCGATAAAATTCTTCTGATCAAGATTGTTCTTTGTACTATACCAGTCTACTCCATGTGTTGTATGAAGATTCATGGCTCTGTGGAGGACATTCTCCTTCAACTCATGTGTCCAATTTCTTTTTGAATGGATCTAATAACACTACAAAATTCTCATTAATCTCATGGGATAATATATGTAAACCCCAAGGAGCTAAAGGTATAGGGGTGAAGCAAATTAGGATCATGCATATTGCAATTGGGGCAAAGATATTGTAGAATATGTATAAGGATAATTAGAAGTGGGTTCGAATTCTAAGGAGGAAATATATAAAGTTTGATAATCCAATTAGAATACTTAAGACAAGGGACCCTTCAAAGGATAGGCAATTTGGAATTTTATTCATGATAGATGAGAAGTAATCATTAGATACATCACCTGGGAAATTAAAAATGGACAAATGAATTCCTTTTAAAGAGACCCCTAGGATGGATTTCTAGAACTATGAAATCTTCCATAAATAGAGGATATAAGGAGGGAGACAAACAAAACTTAGGGCAGCAAGGTATGCAATTATACAGTCATAACTATGGTCAATAACATATCAAAGTGGGAATGAAAATCCTTTGATGAACTAAATGTGCCCCAAGAACAAAAAGACATAATTATAGAAAATTTAAAGAATATATGTCTCTCCATATTAGAACATGAGGATGTGATCAGATGGTGTGCCTCTATTGCTAGAGAATAAAAGGTCAAAACTACATACAAACAAAGGGAGGTTGGGATGGATGATAAATAATAGTTGAAGGAGCTCTTATGGGGTAAGCACTACCTACCCAAGGCTGGTGTATTCTCTTGGTTTTCCTTACAAAATAAAATTATCACCCATTACAGATTGGAAAATTTGGGCATTCCTAGCCCTAGTAGGTTCTCTATTTGTAAAATAAATGATGAAAATGCAGAATATCTCCTCCTCACATGTACTTATTTAGAAGCTTGTTGGAGACATTTTACTGCCAAACTAATCCTACAAGGTCCTCCCCCACAAAATTTAATTGACTTGTTCACCATGTGGCCAAACTGGCATAGAAGGGAGTTTTTAGAAGTATTTGTTAGGTCATTCCATCCTCTACTATTTGGGAACTATGGAAGGAGCAAAATAGAAGAATCTTTAAGGGGTAGTAAATTTTTCAAGAGAACTTCTAATAAAGAAAATGGAAGCTCTAATAATATATTTGTTAAATTTGGCAGCCATAAATAAACCCATAAGAGTAAATATCTATACAAATAGGGATGATGAGATGGAAATTTTTTTCAAAGGATTGATAATTCCCCTTGTCTTGAGAACTAGAACACCTAACTAAACTGTATAACTTCAAAATAATATAAGATGGAGCATCCTTGAGGCTAGATAGGTTGAAGTTAGCTTCAATGGTGCCTTAAAAGATAATCCAAGTCCTAACATTATTGGGTGTGTGGCACAAAACAAGTTTAGATTTGTACTAGCTGGAAGATCAGAGTTTATCAATGAAATAACAAATAACATGGTAGAATTTAGAGAAACATTGATGAGGTTGAGCTAGGTAAGGAGATAAGAGCTGATAAAATCTATCTAGAAGGGGATTCTTTGATAACCGTAAATTCCATAATGAAAAATAATTCACCCAACTAGAAATTGAGTAGGTGGCTTAATCCAATAAAAATGATTAATCACTTTTAGGAGTTCAAAATTAGTCACATGTGTATAGAGAAGTGAATGGCTTGGTGGGTGAATTGGGAAAATGAGTTGCAAAATAATTGGAGGCATAACGATCTGGCATCAAGACTTGGTAAAGGGATTTCATCAATGAGTGGAGTTGGATACAAATTGATTCACACATGTGGTGTGGCACTTGTACAATATATGTGTCCCAAATCTACATTATTATGCATCAATCCCTTGGTATTGGTGATGTATCACATGAATATTTCAGAGATTAGTTGATGCAAATCTTAGGAGAAAGGACCATATCTTACATAATTTTGAGTTATTCATGGTAATGGGTGGTACTTTTAGAAATGAGGCTATACTAGACACGTGTCACTTATACTTGCAATTAATCAGAGGAAAAGCAAAGGATACAACAAATTTTTGAGGATGATAATTTCAAGAAGATGAAATATGTGGGCAGATTATTTAAGACAAACTAGGCAAGAGAGAAAGCATACTGCCAAGTTTTACATTTGGGAGGCAAGACGAATGATAGAAAGATGGGCATGTAACTATTGATAGATTCTACCAAATGATATATGGTGTTTCTAGGTGAAGTTATAGCTAAACAACTTATAACAATTACGACATCGGGCCACTCATTAGTTTTGCATGCGGTGAAAGCAATTTTGGGGAAGGAATTCTTGATGTCTTTTCATCACCATCAGGTGAACTGAGACATGTCCACAATATTCCTTGCGCTAGTGTTACATGCTAGTGTGTCAATTGATAAGTAGGATATATTTTCCATAGTAAGTCAAATTGTGATATTTCTATCAGGATTCAACTATGTAGTTTTTAAGTCAAACCCATTTAACCATGTTTTAGGAGTTGTATTTCACATGTACTTGTTGAATTGGTGGTCAAAACCTCCTATGAGATTTGTGACATGGCTTAACTACCTCCAATATATCAGGTTAAATATAGTGTTTGTATCGCGCATTGAAAGTTTGAGCTTTTGGTGCAAAGACAAATGATTCCAACAATTGGTATCAGAGCCTTGGGTCGTGGGTTCGAGTCTCCCTTCATTGGGTGCTTAAGGCTCAGTTAGTGCTGGGGGGGGGGTTATTAACTTGGTGGTCAGTACCTCCTTGGAGATTTGTGACATGGCTTAACTGACTCCCATGGATTAGGTTAAATCTTGTGTTTATATCAGGCATTGAAATTTCTAGCTTTTGGTGCAACAAAAAATGATTCCAACAGAACCCATCTCTCATGAGAATGAATGGAACACTTAGAACTCATTGCATCTAGGTGATTCTCATAGAGGTGAAGCATGCCAACTTCCCAGGAGGTCACACATCACCTAGATGAAATGAGATCTAAGTGTTCCTTTCATTTTCATGAGATATGGGTTTGTGCAAACTACTACTCATGAAACATGGATCAATGAGTTTGACTCAAAAAATGCATAGTTGAATCTTGATAGCAATATCACAAGTTGCATCAAAATCTCTTCAAGAATTATTTCTTGGGTGAGATCGATGCAACTTTGGATAATGTGGCCTAGGATTTGGAAGTTTCCCTTCTACATAAGTATTATATGACTAGTAGCAATGGTGAGGATATCAAAAGCTTTCTAATTGTGAGGACCCCAGAACCAAATGTGTTGGAAAGGCATTGGGATGTGATGGGTCATAGTATTATCTTCTTGTAGAGGCTCATGGGTGTTGTAGAAAGCAGTGGACACTTATATGGAGGAAGAAGGTTTGGTGGTGGAAGAGGAAGAAATACACCAAGGATGTAGGTGCTTATGGGCTTGTTGTTACTGGTAAGGAATGGAAGGAGAATGATGAATGTGACTTTGTGGAGATGGCTAGAAGTATGACTCATCATGTTTGTGATATAGAATGTCTTGTGGTCACTCATAGTGTTGTTGTTGAAGAGTTCTTAGCGGATGTAGAAGAAGATGATGATGCAGAGAGTGATGAGTAGGTGTGCTTGCCTCCTGGGGATTTGTTGATATGGATAATAGATTAAATTTTTTTAGGTCCTATCATAAAATAGGGTTTATGTTATTACTGGTTTGATCAGTGCCTTTCCACATTTTGTATATCTATGTGGCTTTTTGTAAAAGTCTATTTATTGGGGGAGTTCTGGTAGATTTTATACCATTTTGCTTTGTGGTATATAGTTAGGTTTGGAATAGAACTGTCAAAAATGTATAAGGGCATGTGCACCAAGTTGTGAGTTAAAAAAGTGGACACATATTTAAAAAAAATTCAAATTTCATATAACCCGATTGGGTTATTGAAAATTTGAATTTGTTCTAGGCTTGGTAACCAAGCCTAGAAAGTATTATTAAAAAACTCAATTTGTCTCAGAACCCGATCGGGTTATTAGAAACATAATATATTTTGGAAAGCCCATGGCTTAGGCCATTTCTAACACCTAAACCGCAAATCAACATAGTGAAGAGGGAAAAAAATCAGTAAAACCCGATCGTGGTATGAAGAAAACAACATTTCTTCTACAATTTCCATATTTTTAAGAAATGTCACCCCACAACAAAGGTATTTTTTATTGTTTTCATTATTGTTGTTTTTTTTTAAACATTTGTAATCAAATTAGGTTATGATATTGATTTTTTATTTTATTTTATTAATTTCATATTAGATTCATCAAACAACCCAAGAAGATGAAAAAGAAATGAAAGACCAACCCCGTAGAAGCACATGACCTATTGAAAAACCCTCAAAATCCTCCTCAACAACCATCGACACCTATAAAACCTCCTCAACCACCATTGCCACCCATAAACCCTCCTCAAAATTCTCCTCCTCCATAACCATTGCCACCCGTAGAACCTCCACGTGTCATTAGGTCATGTAAATAAAACACAAGAGGACCTTGTGCAATGCCTTAACCAAAATAGTGCACAAATTAATATATTAGTCAATAGGTTGAAGGCTTTCAATCTTCAACATCACTCTACCCTCACCACTAGATTAGAAAAAATGTCCAATAGTGAAATGAGGTGTCTCAAGAGGTGAAAAAATGGGGTTCATGGAGGGATAGATGTCGTACATATTATGCTGATGGTTTATCATATGAGGATGTGAAAAGAAAGGCCATAAAAAATGTGACATATGTTCCCTTTTTACCGATCCTAATACTACCACCTCCCTAGAAGATAATACAAAATAGTTTCCTATACATTGGTGTGCTCATAGGGGGATAAAATTAGCTTTTTGGGATAGGTGGTACATGGTATATGACCCACCACCTTGAAATAATAATGAGGTGCCTTTATATTTTTTGAGGAAGCTATACTGTGAGTTTATCCTCAGTGAGAAGCTGAATTACTTTGACTTTCGTGAGTTCCAAGGTAGAGGGAGAGGCTCTACGCAGGATAGACCTGGGGAACATAGGATTACTCGACCACAAGAGAGGAGGCGTACTACGAGAAAAATCCTCATTCATGTTGTGGTACCAATAGTGGTGAAGGAGTATATAGATATATAGACTCTTCATGTAGTTGCATCATTGACTGTTGTCATTATCCAACATGGCACTCAGATAGTTGGAGGAGAGGATGGATGAGTGTCTGTGCCACCTCCATCTTCATCAAATGCACAATTAGGATCATCCCATCCCATGCTAGATCCATCATCATCAGATGCACCATTAGGATCATCTCATCTTGTGCCAACTCCATTACCATTAGATACAGTTGTAGGGTCAGCCCAACCCATTGAGCATATCCACTACAATATTTGGGGTTAAATTTTGACGCCAATTTGCAACGAAAATACCATTTGTGTGTGATTTTTGTGTTTTTTATCCAAGTTTCCCTGATGCTATTGTAATAGCGATGGTACCATCATAATTTTGACACCCACATGATTATAAACAAAAGAAAAAGAAAAAGAAAGGCTCATTTCTAATTTGAACGTGATCGCATACCGTCGTGCGCGAAGAGGGTCACCCTAACTGTGGAAGATTGGAATATTGGTATATGGCAGCCATGACTTGAGGTAGGCATTTGAGATTTGTCTTCTCATTAAATCAATTTCATTTTAATGGCACAGTATGAATGTTAATACTGGCATTCTTTACATCTTTGCATTTGGAATGCTTGATGAACTGCAAGCTTTGAGAGCTAGGGCATCGTTGTTATTACCTTCAAGGCATTGTGTGAAGTGTTTGATCTCTCTTTATTTGTTTTTCTATTGATATTCACTATATGGTACTCCTCGTTTGTGATCATTTCATGAGGAAATGTCTTGATGGCTCACGAGCTGCAAGCTAGGGCATCATGCATTGTTTATGAGCTCAATGTTTAATACTGGCATTGTTTACATCTTTGCATTTGGAATGCTTAATGAATCACGAGATTTCAGAGATAAGACATCATTTTTATTACTTTCAAGGCATTGTGTTAAGTGTTTGATCTCTCTTTATTTGTTTTTCTCTTGATATTCAATATGTGGTACTCCCCATTTTTCTTTCAGAAGTGTATGGCTTGACTATGCACATGCACAATTATAGATGAGGATCAGTAGTAATAGGATGTCATTCATTGCTTAGATAGTTTTGATCTAACCCCCATCTCTCTTTTCTTTTAAGGTTCTAGATCACACATGAGCACACTAGATTCATACCCGGGTCAAAAATTCATCACTTCAGGCAATGTATGGTACCCTTATTATTTATGTTCATCCTCTTATGTATTCCTATACTCTTGCATATTCTTCTAAAATTTGGCTATGCTCACAGCCTGTGTGATCCCAGATGATTTTATCTTTCAGTTCCTTTCCTTGTATAGTATATACAAGTTATTTGGCGTATATATACATGTATTCTTTAGATGTAGAAATTTCTTTTCCTTTACATGTATCTTTTCATGAAATGAACACAAATTAAAAAAGATCATCTAATAATGCAAACTAGGGTACTTTAGTCACTCATCTAGTAATTAGGTTACCAAATTGGAATGGACATGAAAAATATGGTAACAAGAACCATTATTAAGGATTGAACATAAGTCTAAAGTCCCCAAACCTATTGTTTTATGTTTCCTTATTGCCTTTATAATTTTGGTTCAACCCCTATAGGATGCCCAAACCTAGAGGCCAAGGAAAGTACCCAAGAGCACTTGAAATACAGATGAATGAAACCATTGTCTTTATGTAGGTAAACCTATATAAGTGTTCTTCCTTTTTATCACAACTCCTACTTGAGGATCCACAATCATGCATTTATGTTCAAGACTTATTATTACCTTGGTCTTTTTGAATCTTAGGATGATATCTCAATTGGGAAAGGAAAACCAAAACCTTTCATAGAAAAATCACAACCAAGACATGTTGGTTTTCTTTTATTATTCAGTTATACTCATAAAATATATGTACAGTTATAAAATTTCATGCCTTGAAATTTTATAACATATTTCCTTAGCATAGTTTACTATGCTAAGGAACTATGTTCAATGTCAAATGTGTTATCAAGCAACAATGTTTCACATCTCGAACCTTGCAAGATCTTCAAGCTAGCATGCTATAAAAATAGATTGGCAGTGGTGATTCAATGCATATACAACCTCAACAACTTGGCAACATTAATCCAATAACAACAAATACATTACAAATTCCAAGCTCACAGTCTCAATGAAATAAACAGTGTATAAAACAATATATGGTATAACCTATCATATTATTGGTACTTCATCTATAGTTTTAATTAATGTATGTTTCTTTTGCACACTTTGGTTGGGACACCTCAGTAGGAGTTGTCTAGGATGCTATTTTCTAAATGCATAGAAAATTTAAAATAAATGTCATATGTATACCATCACAACAAATAATAGTTGCTTAATGCATAAAAATATTAAAATACATGTCATTAAAATACCATCAAAACAAAGACAAAATGACATGTGAAAAATCTTGACCCAACACTATTTGAAAAAAATAGAGGAAAAAATAGCCCAAGTTTAGCAACATGTTAAAACTAAAAGGCAGAGACAAGTTAGTAAATCTGTTTGTCGGTCGCGAAATGGACACCTTAACAAAAAAATTGAACTGGTCATGGAAAACATTTAGTTATAAAAAAATCAGTAGAACAACAGAAACACCACATTTTTTTAAATTTTATCTATAATATTAATAAGATCATGTGTTTGTGTTTGTCAAACAAATAAAGCTCCTTCTTTCCCCAAAAAAACAAAAAATAAAATAAAGCTCTTGTTCTTCCAAAATAAGCAAAAAAGGAAAAGAATTGGCCAGGGAAAACATGTAGTTTGGGCCCCATCATAAAATGGTGATTATAGAATTAAAGATGGGTATAAGGCCCTCTTTCTAATGGAGCAAAGCATGACTAAACAACATGCATATATCCTATGTCAGAACAAAGTGATTCTAGCAAAGGCATGATGTTTCGCTTGGCTAGCAATTAGCAAAAGGAATATGACTAGTGACCGCCTTCATAAAATCAATATTTCCCAACCTTTTCAGTGTGTGTTATATCAGGCAGAAATTGAAAATGTTTATCACTTACTATTATTATGCCCCTTTGCTCAAACTTGTTGGCAACATGTGGTGGGCAAATTGAACATCTCCATGCTATTTCTGAACAATTTGTGGGATTTTTCCAATCATAGCCCATTCTTCATTCCAGATCTTTCTTCTCATGTATTTGGCTCTATGCACAAGCTATGATTGTTTAGGCTATCTAGTGGGAACACAACAAGAGAATCTTTAGAAATTATGCTTCACCAGTGGAAGTTGTTATTAAAAAACTAGAGCAATCCATTTCAGAGGTGGTTAATTTGCATGTTAAAGATAAAATTTGCAATTAAAAACTTCACAAATTGGGATCCTAATTTTCTTAAGTCATTGAATCTGATTCACACCCCTCCATTTATGATCCCAAATAGTAGCAAACAGAAGGGAGATCATTCAAAAGTTAGATGGATTCCTCCTAATAATCATTCTTTAAATTTAAATTTTGATGGCTCTGCATGAGGAAACCCTGGCAAGTTTGGATGTGGTATGTGTGTTCACAATCATAGGGGTATAGTTTTAGCATTTAAATGTATTTCTTTACCCGATGGGATCAATAATCTAGCTGAAGCATATGCCCTGTTTACTGTTTTGAGCTTGCTAGTAATGTTAATATTAGGAAACTCCATATACACAACAACATCAAGCATGTAATGACAACAATAACATCATACATATATATGTATATATGTATGTATATATGTATATATATATATATATATATATATATATATATGTGTGTGTGTGTGTGTGCGTGTGTGTGTGTGTGTGTGTGTGTGTGTATACACACACACACACACACACACACACACACACACACACACACACACACACACATATACAAAGCACCGACCAATCATATGGCAGCCATGACTTGAGGTAGGCATTCAAGCTTTGTCTTCTCATTAACTCAATTTCATTTTGATGGCATTTTTTTATTTAATGGCACAATATGAATGTAAATATTGGCATTGTTTACATATTTGCATTTCGAATTCTTTATGACCCACGATCTTTGAGAGCTAGAGCATCGTTGCTATTACCTTCAAGGCATCGTGTGCAGTGTTTGGTCTCTCTTTATTTGTTTTTTTTGTTGATATTCACTATATGGTACTCCCCGTTTATCATCTTTTCATGAGGAAAATTCCTTGATGGATCGTGGGCTGCAAGCTAGGGCATCATGCATTGTTTATGAGCTTATTTTTTAACACTAAAATTGTTTACATCTTTGCATTTTGAATGCTTGATGACCCGCGAGCTTTGAGAGCTAGGGCATCATTTCTATTACCTTCAAGGCATTGTGTGAAGTGTTTGATCTCTCTTTATTTGTTTTTCTGTTGATATTCACTATGTGGTACTCATCGTTTATGATCATTTCATGAGGAATGTCTTGATGGCTCGCGGGCTGCAAGATAGCTAATCATGCAATGTTTATGAGCTCACTATTTAATATTGGCATTGTTTGCATCTTTGCATTTGGAATGCTTGATGACTTGCGAGCTTTGAGAGCTAGGGCATCATTGCTAATACCTTCAAGGCATTGTGTGAAGTGTTTGATCTCTCTTTATTTATTTTGTTGTTGATATTCACTATGTGGTACTCCCCATTTATGATCATTTCATGAAGAAATGTCTTGATGGCTCGCCGACTGCAAGCTAGGGCATCATGCATTGTTTATGAGCTCACTGTTTAATACTGGTATTGTTTACATCTTTGTATTTGGAATGCTTGATGACCCACAATCTTTGAGAGCTAGGGTATCATTGCTATTTCCTTCAAGGCATTGTGTGAAGTATTTGATCTATCTTTATTTGTTTTGTTGTTGATATTCACTATGTGGTTCTCCTTGTTTATGATCATTTCATGAGGAAATATCTTGATCGCTTGCGGGCTGCAAGCTAGGGCATGATGCATTGTTTATGAGCTCACTATTTAATACTGGCATTGCTTACATCTTTTCATTTGGAATGCTTGATGACCCGCAAGCTTTGAGAGCTAGGGCATCATTTCTATTACCTTCAAGGCATTGTGTGAAGTGTTTGATCTCTCTTTATTTGTTTTGCTCTTGATATTCACTATGTGGTACTCCTCATTTTTCTTTCAGAAATGTATGGCTTGACTATGCACATGCATAATTGTAGATGAGGATCAGTAGTAATAGGATGCCATTCATAGCTTAGATCTTTTTTATCTAACCCTCATCTCTCTTTTCTTTGCAGGTTCTGGATCACATAGGAGCACACTGGATTCATACCCGGGTCAAAAATTCATCACTTCAGGCAATGTTTGGTACCCTTATTATTTATGTTCATCCTCTTATGTATGTTTCTACTCTTGCATATTCTTCTGAAAGTTGGCCATGCTCACGACCTGTGTGAGCCCAGATGATTTTATCTTTCAGTTCCTTTCCTTGTATAGTATATACAAGTTATTTGGCATATATATACATGTAATCTTTAGATGCAAAAATTTCATTTCCTTTACATGTATCTTTTCATGAAATGAACACAAATTAAACAAGATCATCTAATAATGCAAACTAGGGTACTGTAGTCACTCATCTAGTAATTAGGTTACCAAATTGGAGTGGGCATGAAAAATATGGTAATAAGAACCATTACTAAGGATTGAACATAAGTCTAAAAGTCCCCAAACCTATTGTTCTATGTGTCCTTTTTGCCTTTGTAATTTTGGTTCAACCCCTATAGGATGCCCAAGCCTAGAGGCCAAGAAAAGTACCCAAGAGCACTTGAAAGAAAGATGAATGAAACCACTATCCTTATGTGGGTAAACCCATATAAGTGTTCTTCCTTTGCATCAAAACTCCTACTTGAGGATCCACAATCATGCATTTATGTTCAAGACTTATTATTACCTTGGTTTTTTTGAATCTTAGGATGATATCTCAATTGGGAAAGGCAAACCAAAACCTTTCATAGACCAATCACAACCAAGGCATGTGGGTGTTCTTTTGTTGTACAGTTATACTCATAAAATATATATACAATTGTAAAATTTCATGCCTTGAAATTTTATAACATAGTTCACAATAAAATAATATAAATTGTGTATAAAACAATATATGGTGCACAACAGCAGCAAGCATGTAATGACAACAATAAAATCATACATATATGTATATATATGTATGTATATTGGTATATGTATATGTGTGTGTGTGTAGGTGTGTGTGTGTGTGTGTGTGTGTGTATGTATGTATATACACACACATATATATACATGTATATATATACACATATATATATATACATATATACACACACATATATACATATATATATATATATATATATATATACATATACACACACACATATATACATACATATATATATACACACACATATATATGTATAT
>MU224017.1:335878-349838 GCA_018584345.1 Thuja plicata
GTTAATGAGAAGACAAAGCTTGAATGCCTACCTCAAGTCATGGCTGCCATATGAAGATCAAATGCTAAGGAACTATGTTATAAAATTTCAAGGCATGAAATTTTATAACTGTACATATATAAAATTTCAAGGCATGACATTTTATAACTGTACATATATAAAATTTCAAGGCATGAAATTTGACCTCTGATTTGACCTTGATAATGTCCCCTCCATTTCTTATGCTTGATCATGAATGCCTTGTGTTGATGGGCATGGTGGGTTACTATTGTGGATGCATAATTGTAGATGAGGATCAGTAATAGGGTGCCAAGCATTGCTTAGATCCTTTGGATCTAACCCCATCTTTTCCTTCCTTGCAGGTTCTGGATCATATAGGAGCATACTGGATTCAGCCCTGGGTCAATACTACATTAATTTAGGCAATGTCCAGTACCTTCATTATTTATTTTCATCCACTTATGTATGTTTGCATTCATTCATATTCTTCTGAAAATTGGCTATACTCATATTCTTGTGTCTGAGTCCTCCAACTATGATCAATTTAATGTTGTAAATCTTGACATAGAAATCGATATCAACCTATCGATATGATTACAATGTGGGGGAGTCGAAGAAAATATATGTATAGTTATAAAACCTAAAGTTAAATTTACAAAGTAACATATCATTTATAAAACCTACCGTAACATGTCATTTTTTGTCAAAACTAAAGAGTTCTCACCATGAGAAAATAGAGTGACCATTTTCTATCAAAACCATATGTGCAGATATAAAAATTAAGTACAACATGTCCAATTTTTTTGTAGATATACACATTAGGGATCATGTCAGATAATACAAGGGAATTCGATCAAAATAGGGAGACAATCGCTAGATTGTTGTCTAACTTTCAAAGAGAAGGCGATGACAAGTGTTATTGTCCATGCAAGAGTTGTAACGGCTTAAAGAGAAGAAGAATCAAAATCAAAATAGCAAAGAGACATTGTAGGGAGAATGGTCACATTGAAGGGGGGTTTGATTATCATCCATTGGTAAGTTGTTTGTTACATTGTAGGGAGAATGGTCACATTGAAGGGGGGTTTCATTATCATCATTTTTATGTAGGTCGATCTCCCCACTGTCGTACATGATATGGACCACCACATCTCAGAGGAACATGGGAGTGTGAATATAGAGGAACATGGAGGTATGAGTATTGAAGTTGAAGATCATGATTCCATGGAAGATGACGATCATGATCCCAAGGAAGATGATGATCTTTGTCATGAAATGGTATAGATTACGACTCAATCAAAATGATCCTGATAGAACTGTTATTGAACATGGCAATGGATTTCCAATGATTAATACAAGGTTGTTTAAGATAGTTGGGG
Organism: Thuja plicata; assembly: GCA_018584345.1. Lineage (NCBI taxonomy): Eukaryota > Viridiplantae > Streptophyta > Pinopsida > Cupressales > Cupressaceae > Thuja > Thuja plicata. Next base: position 337,255 of record MU224017.1, read on the forward strand.
AAGAGCCCTATGTTCTTCCAAGCCAATGTGAGCAGGTATTTTACTTAGAGGTTCCACATAAATTGGGTTGGTCATTTGTTGTTAGACATGATCCAAGAGGAAGGCTAATAAAGTGTAATGTGATGGAAGAAGAAGATATTGAGGAAGAGGAAGAAGTGGAAGATGATGATCATGATCGAGAGTTAGTCGAAGAAGAATATGAAGAAGAAGAAGACGATGATGCTACTACTGATAACGGTGATGATGAGGAGGATGATGACAACAATGATGATGATGTTGATGACAATGATGAAGATGATAGTGGTGGTGATGATGTTATTGGTGATGATGGTCTTGATGATGAGATGGATGAAGAAGAATATCAATGACATGAATGAAATGTACAATTATGGAAGATGTTTGGCATGTTTTAACAATTATTTTGGGTTGAAATCTGCACTTTTTCCACTAATATGATTAAGGTTTCATATTAATGGCATTTTTGGTTTTAGCGTGAATATCTAACTACTCTTATTCACCTTGTTTTATATGTCCTACTTATATCTTTGATCTTTTGTTAAGAGAAATTTCATTCTAAAAGAGTGTATTTTTGTATATCAATGCATTTAATCTAAATACTATCTTATGAGATTGCTTTTGATAATTTTCTATTTCCTTGCACATCAATGATGTTAAATCATAGGGGATTATCTTTGTTCCCTGCAACGGAGTAAGCTAATTCTGAAAGTATAAATAGATAATTTTAACAATGTATAATGTCCTTCACAAGATGTAATAAAAACACTGGCAAGGCACGATAACTATTTGACGAAATGCCACAATAGTGGTGTCTCATGCAATGCTGAGATGTTCAGTTATATGCAATGCTAATATATTCAAAATATTGTAGGATAAATAGAATAATTTTAACAATGTATAATGTCCTTCGCAAGATGTAATATAAAGTATGGAGTGAACTATGTTTGTCTGATTATATAACTATTATCTTTTGTCAGGTATCCCACACAGTCTCATGGATTGTCAGGTGTAAGTCAATACACCCCATAGAGATTAATGTCTTTTACCATTTGTAAAATATCTCTCTCATCGCCATCTGTCTCTCTAATTTCGTGAAGTGCAGGTACTATCGAATAGGTATTTGTCAGATTTGTCTTCCTCGAGTGAGGAAAATGTAGGAATGGAAGAAGAAAGTGAGACATTTAGTATGTCTAAATCAAGGAGATCGACTCAAGGTCAAAAGATCAGAAACAAATTCAATAAACACATGAAATTTTTCCTTTCTCAAGGGGGGTCATTTTCTTATGATGATGCAAGAAAAGGCGACTCTGAGGTTCCCTTTAGGTACAAACATCTACAAAAACAATGGGTCCCTGATGAACTTCCTTCAATAAACACTAATTTTTGTGTTAGAGAGAGGATATATCGCATAGCACCGTCTTCATTACATGGGTTGGACCTATTTTCCATGGATGGCATAAAGGTCTCTTACAACAAAGTTGTCAAATTGATGGAGTATGTTGAACCTTGTTATGATTATAGTAGTTGGATGTTGATTGTTAGATATAAAAAAAGTATGTGTAGCTATGCAATCGTGGCAAATTATATACAACAAAAATTCAGTGAACAAAGTAAAACAATAGCTATATATGTTGATGCAAAATCAAGGAATATTGCAGGTTTTATAAATAGTACATGACCTGCGTCAACTAAGAAGCAACCCAATTGCATATTTGAGGTGCGCGAGGGAAACCACGTATTTTTATTTGCGATCAAATTAATACATGGAGGCGAAGAGCTTCTTATTGATTACAATTTGAATTGCATAGATACAAAAAACCCACTATCATGGATGAGGTGGTACGCACTATGCACCATTTAAAATTGTTTAAAAATTAAAAAACTATCGCTTCCTTTAATTGAAGCATTCTGATAATTGTTTATTATTCAAAGTAACTTAGAATAAGAGCACATGTGTTTTAACATGTCTCAATGATGTTTTTTGAAATATATGGCTATAGTATGGATCAACAACCACATGATACACATGGAGATGATAGTTCTCATGGGACATCTTTTTCCCAACAGGTAAAAATCATTGTTGTTGTATAACTTCTTCTTCCCAATAGGTAAAACTCATTGTTGTTGTATAAATGCACATACAAGAAAACTGTTAATGCGTATTTTTTGTTATGTTTTATTCTTCACTACTATTTTGGATTGATTTTAAATAAAGTGCTAATAATATTGTTCTTACAAACGAGTGTTGATCAGAAAAAGGGAAAGGAACAAGTAGTCCATGAGGAGCCACAGGATGAGCAAGATCCATTCATTGTTGATCTTACATCAGACGTTGATCCTTTGGTTGCACTGCAAAAGGTCCTTCGAGCAATTTCAAGAGAGTTAACTCGATTGACAGATATTCAACCTAAAATATGGATGAGAGAGGATGAGTTGGTTCACCGTGTTCAGACTTATACAGTAAGTATTAATGTAGTTTTTAATTATAACAAAAGTTTAATAATAGTTTTTATAGTATACTCTTTTATTTATGTCATTAACTAAAATACATATGTGTTATTTTTACAGAGGATGCAAAAAACATTAAAGGGCCATGCCCCAAATGTAGATACTTTAGGTTTCAAGTAGATCGCATGTTCTAGCCTCCACTTGTGTTTTGCTCGAACAATATTTTTTTTAATAGCTCTAACAATCTTGTCCATGGTTGTCCATATTTTTTTATGCTCTAACAATCTTATTTTTCAGCACCTACTATTGATCCTATGTTGATTATGCCGCTTGCTATGAGGATCAAAAGCATAGAGGTACCGCTGGCTACAATGTTGACAACACATAGCATGGCCATAGATGCGATGGCAACACCTATTATTGGTAAGTAGATTCCTCTTTTTATCTCTCATTTATCGTGTGTTTATTTAACTTGAACTATTCTTTCTTAGGGGGCATTTGTAATATTGGATTCATTTTATGTAGGAGGCAATGAGGAAATTCCTAGATGTACTCGTGTTAGATGTATGGGAACAATAGAGAATTGTGATCAATCTGATGTAACACAAACCTTTCTCTTTACCCTATACTCCACTAGGTCTTCAATAAGCCTCTTCTCTACCCTAGCAGGGTTCTTCACTAACCCTAACTTCTAAGTTCCCTATTCTCAAGAACCTTCTCTGATTCAGTTTGTGTCCACCAATCAATAAATCAAACTACACATCTCCTAGCTATAGAGCTCTTCTTGCGCCATCTTCACTATTTGAACCATAAGGTTCAAGATCACTTTAATGTGGAGAGATAGGATTCAAACTAGGTCAATTGGATCCAATCCAATGCTTACCCACACTTCTTGCAATGAGACTCTAATCGAGTTCCAATTCATACTCCAAACACACCCAAAATAGAGCTACACACATTAGGCCTAATTAGGCACGTTTTTGCATATAACTTCAAAAAATCCTTAAAAAGTACCAAAATAAACTCTACTTTGAGACACCCTTTATGTAACCCTACAATATTTCAGTAGTTTTCACTCCCCAAACTCTTTGTACACCAGAAAGCTATTATCATGCCTAAATATTAGGGTTTCAAAGCAATAGGACTGTTTGCACAAAGATTTGGTTTCTTGGCACTTAGAACACTTCAACCAAACTTCTCCTTCAATTTGGGGCTCCTTCACACACCAATCTACCTCTCCACAATCTGAAGTTGAAGCATTCAATGCATTCAACCCACTGTAACTCACTTGCAATGCTCTGCAGACCCTAGCCATGCATCACAGGCTTGCCTAGGGCATCATTGAAAAAATAGAAGAAAAGCTTCCTAGGGCCCCTCCTTCTATACACACATAGTACATGGAGTCACCTCACCCATTCCAAGAGCTTGTACAAATTCTATAGTAGAATGATGAGCTATGACCCCATTTGCATAGCCTGCCTGGTTCAGACCAACGACAAAGCCTAAAATAAAATAATTTTACAAACTAAGACAAAACTATAAAAAAAATGCTAATATACCACCACACAAAATCACAAAATGAACTACTCAAACTTCTTCAACCATTACAGAAATAAATCTAATCCATTAAAGTACTACAACCAAAGAAAAGCTTCAAAATACACAGAAAACTTGTCTCTCTTCATTACTCTATTTTCAAAATGTCATCCAACCTTGTTCACAGGTCGAGGGAGGCCTAATATAGTTGAAAAAATCCCTATCTTGATGGTTTTAGACAGTTAAGGAACCACTTTTCCCGAAAATTCAATCTTGCAACAAATGTTGTCAATGACAACATTGACAACTTTTACAACTTTTGGGATTTTGGCATAAAATATGGTCAACCAACTCAATAACTTAACAAATAGAATAATTAGGCTAATTTAACCTCAAATAGGTCTCCTAAATACTTCCTTTCCTAATTTGACCCCTTAATACATAATTTCCACTTTTTCCACTACATAGGCAATATGGGTACAAATGACAACTTTGGACATTGCTTGCAAGGAAAACACTAAAGACCTAATAAGACCTCCAAATAATCTTCACACATCCTAGGACCCACCTATTACTATTATTACACTAGTGGTTTAGCTATAATCACTACAAGACAAAAACAACTTAGAAGCCCTAGGTTATATTTTAGCCTTACCTAGGTGCTCCTGCACCATACTCCCCCACAAAGAAAATTTATGTCACTCCTGTGGACAACATGTCTTCAGAGATGCCCAAATTCTTGAAGTCTTCTTCTACAATCCATGAGGCCTCTGATTCAATCTTGTTCTTCCACTTGATGAGGTGTTCCATGTACACATTGTGCCTTGTAGACTTCTTCACTCTTGAGTCCAGAACTCTGTCAGCTTCTAACTATGTCTTAGGAGGTAATACAATAGCCTTAACATCACCACTGATCCCTTGACTACTTTTACTTCTCTCATCTATCTTCCCTTTGAATTGGATCAAGTCTTGTACATTAAACATAGGAGTTATGCTCAAATCTGAAGGTAAGTCTATTTTGTAGGCATTAGCCCCTTATTTGGCTACTATCTTTCAAGGTCCCACCCTCTTCATCTGAAGTTTATTAGGCACACCTTTCTATGATTGAGATTTTTTCAAATGAACCATCACATACTCACCTACCTCAAACTGAATGTCTCTCCTCTTTTCATCAACTTTGGCCTTCAACTTTTGTGTACTGTCTTGTATGGTCCTCTTGACTTCTTCTTGGATCTCCTTCATGGTTTGAGTGAAGTCCTCATCATGACCACTCCTGTACTCCATGCCTCCAAGATCCCTAATCTCACACACACCTCATGGGTGCATCCTATAAACTATCTCAAATGGGCTTCTCCCTGTGGTTCTTTTCTCGCTATCATTATAAGCATACTCTGCTTGTGGAATGACCAAATCCCATGTCTGACCATATTATTTAGTTAGGAACCTCAATAGGTTACCCAATAGTTTGTTGAACACCTCAGTTTGGCCATCTCTTTGAGGATGGTAGGCTAAACCAAAAGAAAGATTAGTACCCAATCTAGTTCACAATGCTCTCTAGAAATGGCTCATAAATTTCACATCCCTATTTGATACAATACTTAGGGGCAAACCATGGATTCTCACAATCTCCTTAAAGAAAAAATAAGTTATGTGGCTAGCATCATGAGTAGTTTTTCAGGGAATGAAATGTCCCATTTTGCTAAATCTATCAACCACTACATAAATGTTGTCATATCCTTGCTTTTTTTTGGGTAGAACTACTATTAAGTCCATGCTCACACACTCCCATGGCCTATTAGGGACTGGTAAAGGTTGGTACAAACCTGTATTTCTTATTCCTCCTTTGTCTTTCATGCATATTAAACACTGCTCAACATACCTAGTAACATCTCTTACCAACTTTGGCCAATGGTAGAACCTTTGCACAAGATCCAAGGTTTTTTTCATACCAAAGTGACCACTCAAACACCCATTGTGTTTCTCCTATATGAGATTCTCTCTAATGGAACCTCTTGGCACACACAACTGATTACCCTTAGATAAAAATCCATTTTTCAAAGTAAAATTAGAAAACTTGCTATGGAAATGATTCTAAAAATCAACACACACCTTGTATGCTTCACCAAAGTCTTCATCTGTCTTGTAGAGATCTCTGAAACTCTCTATGCCAATGCTATTCAACTAAACTTCTTGGAATGTCACCAACCTCCTACTTAGTGCATATGAAATCTTGTTTAATTGCCCTTTCTTATGCTTAATTGTAAATGTGAATGCTTGCAAGTATTCCATCCATTTCAGATGTCTATTACTTAGTTTCTCTTAAGTATTGATATAACTAAGGGATTGGTTGTCAGTAAACACAAAAAATTCCTTGGGTAATAGATAATGCCTCCACTTTCTAAGTGACTGAACTAGGGCATATAGTTCTAAGTCATAAGAAGAGTATTTCTTCTTAGCTTCATTTAATTTCTCACTAAAGAGGGCTACTGTCCTACCTTCTTGGATTAACACACCCCATATTGCCATCCCACTTGCATCACATTCAATAGTAAACAAATTTTCAAAACTAGGCAGCTTTAGGACACGTTGTGTGGCTACTTGCTTCTTCAACATTTCAAAAGCTTTCTTTGCTTCTAAGTTCCACCTAAACTTAGTTTTTACCCCACCTTTAATGGTATCTAATAAGGGTGCACAAATACCACTAAAATTTCTAATAATTTTCCTATAAAATTGGGCTAAGCCATGGAAACTTCTTACCTTAGTGGTTGTGGTAGGTGGTGGCTAGTTTAGGATAGCTGCAACTTTGTCTTGATCCGTCTTCAAGGACCCTTTGGAAACTAAAAATCCCAAGTATACTAGTTCTTTCTTGAATAAATCACATTTCTCAAGATTTATAGCCAACTTCTCTTCATGTAATCTCTACAACACAACCTCTACATGCTTGATATGCTCCTGTTTTGTCTTACTAAATATCAGTATATCATCAAGATATACAACTACAAACTTCCCTGTGAAGTCTTTGAGCACTTGATTCATGAGCCTCATGAATGTGCTTGGAGAATTTGTGAGGCCAAATGGCATCACAAGCCATTCATATAATCCATCTGTGGTCTTGAATTCCATTTTCTATTCATCCCTTCTTTCACCCTGATTTGGTGATAACCACTTTTCAAATCCAACTTGGTAAAGTACATTGCCCCTTCAAGGAAATCCATGAGATCCTTAATCCTAGGTATGTGGAACCTATACCTTATTGTAATTCTATTTATGGCCCTTGAATCTGTGCAAAGTTTCTATTTCCCCCCTTCTTGGATGCCAACACAACTGGGACTGCATATGGGCTTATACTCTTCTTGATCAGGCCTTGATCCAAGAGTTCTTGTACTTGCCTTGCCACTTTGAACTTTTGACTAGGGGTAAGCTTATAAGATGACTTGTTAGGAAAAGATGCACCAGGGACAAAGTCTATCTGATGAATTATTACTCTTCTAGGAGGTAGGTTTGCAAGAGTTCCATCACTCACTATATCCCTATACTTCTCAAGCAATTCTTGTATCTCTGTGGGTAAGGGCTCCTTGATAGGCTTCTTCTCTTCCTTAGGCTTAATAACAATAGCATATCCTTCATTATCTTCATCCTTAATATATTTCACAAACTCCTTTCCACTACACAACATGATGTTAGGAGTCTTTGACTATGGCTCCTCCTCTTCTAGCAGAGATTGAATCTTGAAAGTTTTGCCTCCTTTCTTGAAGGTGATAGAATTCTCCTTTCCATCATACACTTCCCCATTGTCAAATTACTAAGGTCCTCCTAACATCAAATGACAAGCATCCATTGGTAGGATTTCACACATTAGTTTTTTTCTTATACCCTCTTATAGAGAATTCAATCCATGTCTACTCATTCAAAAATACACTTTGGCCTTTGTTTAACCAAATCACCTTATAGGTATTTACATGGGGTACTTTGGTCAACCTGAGTTTGTTGACTTCTTCCTCTGAGATGATATTTTCAGTGGAACCAGAGTCCACTATCACCTTACAAACTTTGCCAAGGATCTTGCATCTTATCCTAAACAAAGCCCTCCTATGCTTGGGTTCATCCTTAACTGGTTGTCTTATCAACACCCTCCTAAACATTAGGTTTTCACCCATCTCTGAATCTAGATGGTCAATCTCAGGTGCTTTGACACTTGAAGTGTCCTCATGAGCATAGGCCACTCTCTTATCATGATTTGAAGAAGAAGGCTTCTCAGGGCATCTATATGCTGGATGGCCTAATTGAACATAGTTGTAACACTTCATACTTGTAAAGTATGAGGTAATTATACCTCCTCTTCTTCTACTAGGACCTCCTTGATTACCCCTACCTCTGTTATAGCCTCATCTTGGAGTGCTTTCAATATTATTCTCTATCATTTTGGTCTCACCTTGTGTCCTTTTTCATTGCCTCTGCCTTGATAGCCTCCTCTTTGACCCCATTGGTCTTTTCCTCTACCTCTGTTCTTGAAGTTAGAGTCACCTTTCTTCCTATTCTTCTCCTCCACCCTTAGGGATAATTGATGACACCTTTGAACTATGGTTGGTGTCCACAAATTGATCTCTTCTTGGATGTTTCATTTCAATCCACCCAAGTACCTAGCAACCTTGATTTATTCCTCTTCTTTTTTCTTATACCTAAGACACATTCTTTGGAATTCCTCTGTATAAGAGGCCACATCCAAGTCTTTTTCCTTCAAACTCTATATTTTCCTATGAAGTTGGATCTCATAGTCCTCTGGTAGATAATTCTCCTTTAGCTTGGTAGCCATTGCATTCCTATTGGCTATGGGTTGCTTACCCAATCTAACCCTCTCATCCTGAAGGTATTTCCACCATGTTAGGGCTGACCCTCTGAGTCTTGATTTGGCCACCTTTAGCTTCTATGCCTCTGTCACCCCTTCACACTCGAAATGGTTCTCCATTCCTTCAACCCAATCCATCATTGCCTCAATGTTCATCTTCCCACTAAATAGGGGTATCCCTTCCAATGATTTGCCACCTAATGGTTTGATGGCCTTTAAGAATTTATCTTCATTCAATGGCGGGTTTGGTTCAGGGATAATGTCCTCCTCATCAATCATTTTACCTCTATCACTACTTTCAAGTTCTTTGTTCCTAGCTGCTGCATTAGCAATTTATTCTAGCCTTATCCTCATTCCTTCTAAGACTTCTTCAAGGAGTCTTTTCTTCTCTTTTTTCTCATCCACCTCTTTATCTAGCTCTGCATTAGTCACCATGCTTGACTCTCCTATTGATTCACCAGTAGCTACAGACATACACTGACTTCCCAAGTCTTTAACTTGCTTTGATACAAATATGATGTAACACAAACCTTTCTCTTTACCCTATACTCCACTAGGGTCTTCAATAGGCCTCTTCTCTAGCCTAGTAGGGTTCTTCACTAACCCTAACTTATAATTTCCCTCTTCTCAAGAACCTTCTCTGATTTAGTTTGTGTCCATAAATCAAACTACACATCTCCTAGCTATAGTGCTCTTCTTGCAACATCTTCACTATTTGACCCATAAGGTTCAAGATCACTTCAATGTGGAGAGATGGGCTTCAAAATAGGTCAATTGGATCCAATCCAATGCTTACCCACACTTCTTGCAATGAAACTCTAATCGAGTTCCAATTCATACTCCAAACACACCCAAAATAGGGCTATAAGCATTAGTGATAATTAGGCACTTTTCTGCATATAAATTCAAACAATCCTTAAAAATTACCAAAATAAACTCTACTTCAGACACCCTTTATGGAACCCTACAAGATTTTAGTAGTTTCCACTCCCCAATCTGTCCGTACACCAGAAAGCTATAATCATGCCTAAAAATCAGGGTTTCAAAGCAATAGGACTGTCTGCACAAAGATTTGGTTTCTTGGCACTTATAAAAATTCACCCAAAATTCTCCTTCGATTTGGGGATCCTTCACACACCACTCTACCTAGACACAATCTCAAGTTGAAGCATTCAATGCATTCAACCCACTGTAACTCACTTGTAATGCTTTGTAGACCCTAGCTATGCATCACAGGCTCGCATAGGGCATCATTACAAAAATAGAAGACAAGCTTCCCAGGGCCCTTCCTTCTGTGCACACATAGTACATGGAGTCAACTCACCCATTCCAAGAGCTCGTACAAATTCTACGGTGGAATGATGAGCTATGACCCCATTTGCATAGCCAGCTGCCTAGTTTAGACCAGCGACAGAGCCTAAAACAAAATAATTTTACAAACTAACACAAAACTATAAAAAATGCTAATCTACCACCACACAGAATCACAAACTGAACTACTCAAACTTATTCAACCATTACAGAAATCAATCTAATCCATTAAAGTACTACAACAAAAGAAAAGCTTCAAAATACACAAAAAATGTGTCTCTCTTCAATTACTCTATTTTTAAAATGTCATCCAACCTTGTTCACAGGTCGAGGGAGGCCTCATATAGTTGACCAAATTCCTATCTTGATGGTTTCAGATAGTTAAGGAACCACTGTGCCCAAAAATGCAATCTTGCAACAAATGTTGTCAATGACAACATTGACAACTTTTACAACTTTTGGGATTTTGGCATAAAACATGGTCAACCAAATCAATAACTTAACAAATAGCATAAATAGGCTAATTCAACCTCAAATAGGTCTCCTAAACACTCCCTTTCCTAATTTGACCCCTAAATACATAATTTCCACTTTTGCCACTACATAGGCAATATGGGTACAAATGACAACTTTGGACATTGCTTGCAAGGAAAACACAAAAGACCTAATAAGACGTCCAAATAACCTTCACACATTCTAAGACCCACCTAGTCTTATTATTCTACTAGTGGTTTGGCTAGAACCACTGCAAGCCAAAAACAACTTAGAAGCCCTAGGTTACATTTTAGCCTTAGGGTATGTGCAAGATCATGAGGGGCCAAACTATGCCCTTAAGTGGCAATGAAAAATCAGCAAATTAGGGTTAGTCAACTTGACATGAAAATTTGAACTAGCTATCAATCTAATATAAAAAAGTTGTAAGAATAGAATCTGTAGGAAATTGAATGCAATTTCTAAACTACTAGGCTTTTTCTGAAAAAAAGTTAATATGATTGGTGAAAAGTATAGATTTCAATGCAGCAGTACAAAAATTTTAGGAAAAAAGTAAGTAGGTGTATGTCTGACCACCTTAATCATAATCAAATTATAATATTTTTTTATAAGATTTTATATATAAGTAGTAGACTCATGCTCGGATGTGACACATATTTTTTTGTAATTTTATTCTAAAAAAAAATTAATTATGAATTATCTGCTACAATGTTTTCAGAATAAAAAAACTCCTGTGTCTGACCACCTTAACTCATTGAAAACTTAACCAAATTCAAAAAAAAAATTCCATTATACTAGGTGAAGTATAGAATGTGACGCATTTTTTAGATTTCAAAAATGTTATACCGTCTGAAAGTTATAGCCATTTTCAATCAGTATATAAATCGAAACTTTATAGGTAACTCAATTGGAAAATAACTAATAATTACTTACCGAATTCAAAATTTGATAGCAATTATATCGATAGAAAACTGATAATCTCCTTAAGATACCCTTTTCGTTTCATCAAATTCAGGTGAAAAAAAAGTCATCAGCTACATGGTCGAAGTCTGGAACTCAGAGAAACAGGGGAAAAACACATTTTTGATACATTTGAAGAGTTGACCAGGTAGGTTTGGTGCACAAAGCAATACCAAACCTAATCAGGTACCCGATATTTTTGGGTACCCAAAAATCCCGACAGAATTTTGAATTTTAAATTTTTGCTCCCCTTTCTCCCTCTTAATTTATTTCCAACCCCTTTCTCCCTCCCAATTTCTCCATACTTCATATCATATATTATATATTATATATATTAAATATTATATAATATTTATTATATATTAAATATTATATAATATCTATTATATATTAAATATTATATAATATACATTTTATATTAAATATTATATAATATATATAAATATTAAATATTACATTACATATATCATATATTATATATTATTTTATATGTATTATATATTAACATGTATTTTACAATATTATATATATATATATATAATATTGTTGTTATATATAATAAAATCAAGTATAGTATATATATATTATATATTATATAGGACATAATAATATATAGGTTAATTACACCAGTATTAGACATCAAAAAGGTTTCCAAAGGGGTCAGAGGGTTCCTAGGGGTCCTAACGCTTGAGAAAGTGTACTAGGAACCCTTAGGTCCCTTTGTAACCCTCGGTGACACATTAGAACACTCAAGTGTGTCCCAAGGGGTTGTATGACTCCTTGCGACACACTTTAGTGTTCTAATGTGTCAAAAGGGGTCATGGGGACTTCCTAGGGGTCCTAACGCATAAGAAGGTGTACTAGGAACCCTTAGGTCCCTCTGTGACCCCCGAGGACACAATTGAGTGTTCCAATGTGTTCTCAGGGGTCACAGAGGGACCTAAGGGGTCCTAGTACACATTATCATGCGTTA
>MU224017.1:426699-453244 GCA_018584345.1 Thuja plicata
GTATCAGACAGAGATGTAAAGTTTCAAGGGCACTTTTGGAGGACACTCTTCAAGAAGTTGGGCACAAATCTCACCTATAGTTCTGCCTATCACCCACAGACAAATGGGCAGACTGAGGTAGTAAACAAGTCTTTAGGCAATCTCTTAAGATGCCTAACCAAGCAATACTCACAAAGTTGGGATACAATTCTTCCCCAAGCAGAGTTTGCCTTCAATGACTCCATAAATAGGTCAATTGGAAAAACTCCATTCCAAGCAGTGTATGGTTTGCACGCCAAGGGACCATTGGATCTGATGGAACTCCCCTTTGACTTCAAAATCAGTGCACAAGGCCAAGAATTGGCAGAACTCATCACAAAGGTGCAGCAGCAAGTAAAAGAAACATTGGAAAAATCCAATTTGAAGTACAAAGAAAATGCTGATAAAAGGAGAGAGGTCCACTTCCAAGTAGGAGACAGGGTTTGGGCATTTCTAAGGAAGGAGAGACTCCCCAAGAGTAGATACTCCAAGCTTCAAATGAAGAAAGTAGGCCCTTGCAGCATACTCAACAAAATAGGTGAAAATGCCTATGAGATATCCCTCCCTCCAACTTTGCAAATATCTCCCATATTCAATGTGGTAGACCTCACACCATACAAAGCTACAATAGGTGAGGAAACAAACATCAACCAAGATGAAGACTATGTCACAAATCTGCCCCAAAGCAGACCATTGGAGTTAGAGGAAATTTTGGACACAAAGTTACTAAGGCAGACCAGAACCAAGAAGTATATGCAGTACCTAGTAAAATGGAAGGGACTCCCCAACATAGATGCTACATGCCTGACTGAAGATCAAATCAAGCAACATGGCACTTCAGTGGAGTAGTTATCCTCAAGTAGGAACTTGAGTTTTAAAACTCAAGGGGAGTATGGTGTAGGAGAACCTACCCTAGACCCAACAAGAAATGACTCTAAGAGTCCTAAATTTTAGTCTAGTTAGGCACCTAGACCAAGTTGTGAGGCCTAGTTCCAGGATTGGCACAATTATGAGCCCCTGGCTTACTATGGTAAAAAATGGTCAATTGGATTTTAGTTTTTTTCATGTTTTTAGGGTCTTAGATCCATTTTGGATCACTATAATAAGTTTGGACCAACTTTGGTCATTAGTTTTGCAAATATTGCAAATATTGCACAAAATGTTGTCAAAGTTGCTTAGCAACTTTGACAACTTTTGGCAAATGTTGTAATTAACACCCCCAACGGTTAGATTGTTTAAAAATCAGTTGGAAACAATGGGGGAAGCCTTCAAATAGCCCTTTCAGGGGGGTGGAAGGCATAATATGTAATTTGGCATTTTCAATCAATAAAATACACCTTTTTCCTGCAGATTTTGGAGGTTTTTTGCATGGTACGGATGTGTACAGACTCTTGGAGTAGGAAGGATTACATTTTTGGATGTTCCTATGTCTTAGCTTTCTTTTGAACTTGGTTTGAGGTCCTGAAACCCTGTAGATCAAAAGTTATTCACGTTTTACTCCTATAGCCTGTGAATTGGCTTCCTAAAATAGGGCTTGATACAAATTTACTCATTCTGGAAGATTCCACCATGGGAATTTAAAACCCTTTGGTGGAATTCTTGTGCTAACAATGTACTTTTATTTCCTTTTTGTTTGGGATGGAAAGATGCAGGGTGGAGAGAGAAAGTTGATGCCCTAGGGGCACATCTTCATGTGTGACCCCAGATTTCAGAGGACAGCAGTAATTTGACTGCCTAAAACGTTGAGCCCAGACTCCAAATCATGGATCCAAGCATTTTGGAATGCTGCCCATCCAATGGAAGTGGTTTGGAAGCCCTGTGAAAAGTTTAGAGGGTAGTTCCTTTGAAAAAGTGGCCCAATTAGGCCTCTTAGCCCGGTCTAAAAGTTATGAAAGAAAAGCCTTCTGTTTGTTTCCAATCCTTGGTGCTTGGGCATGTTTAGTAAGGCCATAAAGGGTACTATAATCCCTGATCTGATTAACTTCTTCTTTGAGAAACATTTGACTTGTGTCTAGGTTTGCCTCTGAAAAAGGCTACAAGCCAAAGGCTAGGTTGTGAAGCACCTTAGTGTTATGCCTTGCTTGTGAATGAAAGAAACATTGGAACTGAAGAGTTGGGACCTAAATAGGCCATGACAGTGATTGTAGGCCACCCCTGGTCTTATAAGTCATTTATTGGGGTTTAATTGTCTTTTGGGCTAGAGAGACCTCTTGGTGGATCCTTGACCTTTGGTGCTTGGGACTTTGGGTGAACCTAGTGATTAGGTTACCTTGCATAGTTGGGTTGTGATAACCTCCTTCAAGTCCTTTTACCATACCTGTGATAGGTATCTAGCACCTACCCACCTCACTTTGAGTGTTGAAGGACTCAAACTCCACCATTGGCTCATTGTTGAAGGCTTCCGCATTGCCACTGCTGCATCAGTTAGGGTTTTGATTAGGGTTAAAATTTTGGGTTAGGGTTAGTAGATGAGTTTAGATTTATGTCATGGTTAGGAGCATGATTAAATAGTCTTCCAGCTAACCTTATTAGATTTACAAATATATGCAAAATAATAGACCAATTTTATATCTCTAATTCAACTTCAATGACTCTTCGACGACATATGCGATTGCTAGTTATTATGATAGGAAATATATATTTTTTTCTAAATTTAATTTTGAAAATTCAGGCATACTGTATTAAGCTTTATAAACAACAATACGATTAGTTTGATTTGTTAATCATTATGGTATAAAATGAATGCATCTATTTTGCAAATAGTAAATTTGAACATGCATCAAAGTTTGCAGATATTATAATTTTTCAAACTCTTAATAGGTTAGGAAATTGTATGCGTTAGTACTGAGAGACTTGTAAAGGTTATTGCAATCTCCTACATTTTTCAAAGTTTCCACTTATCCATTTTGTACCTAGCATCTTAGCTTCTGTGAAAATCTTACTGCAATCAACAACAAATTTGTAAATCAATTTGAAATGTGTTTATGATATTTTTATTATTTGAATTTCGAATTGCATGCCATCTCTTCAAATAGTATATTGAACTGCAAGTTCTAATGAACAACAGTAGAGTATAATACAAATTATACAAGAAAAATGGTGGTCATGATAATGTTCTAAATATAGTAGAGCACCAAAGTACAAACACAAAAAGGAACATTTGTCCCAGGAGTTAATGACAGTTTCCCTGACACTAAATGGAGTTTCATTAATTATTTTGATTGTTACAGTTTGGGTAATTGTAAAGTACCTAAATAATATGTATGCTACAATGTGCGATCCACAAGGATTTGAAGAAGATTAAGAATGATCTGTTTGACATTTCCAAGCAGTGGTCAGTTGCAAAGAAATCTGAGGTTTATCTACAAGATGAACAAAACTGATGCAGCAGAGGTGAAACCTCTGATGCTTTTGAAACTACCCGGGGAATTCCAAAACCGCTGCGTGATGACAACCAGTGGTTTGTCATGACTGGCCAAGAATGGAATTTGAAATAAAACCAAACATATAAGCAAAAATATAAATATAAAAAAATTTGCATAATGATTGAAACCTTGAATCGAGGGGAAAAGAAAAATAATGGTTACTTCAATATTTGCAATCGAACTCTCCACAAAACTGATGTCGCTGCAATCGAACTCTCCACAGACCTGCTCTCGCTGGAGTGGACACTGAAAATAAAGAAGGCCAATTGCAAACAATGAGCAGAGTGTCTGGTTTTTCTAATTTTCTTCTTCATTTGTCAACCATCTTTCAATGTGACTAGATTTTTTCAGAAGAATCGATTTGTCTGTAGATCTGCATTAAATGCAACCAACAACCAAAGCCCGAAGAAGTCCTTCTTAGTTATTTTAATGCATAATTCATGCCCAGTGAATCAATGGCAGTGGCAGCCGCTAGTCTTCATATAAATTGTATCAAAGACAAAACAAAAAAAAAAAAAAAAATTTCAACTTTTTTTTTCAGTTTCGTGGAAACATACTGTTTTTGAGAATTTTGAAAATTTCCACCACAAAATATTGAAAATCTGTTTATATTTTCCCATTTCTAAAAATTTAATCAAAAATACATTTTACATGGAAGATAATCGTATCTTCAATCAACCACCATCCCCTACTATCAAAAGACATTATGATAAAAGCAGGATAGTCGCGTCCTCAATCAACCAGCATTCCCTACTATCAAAAGTCAATATAATAAAAGCAGCGTAAGTCACGCTGTTAATCATTTCCCCATTGAAAAAAATCCAGCCCTATACACAGAAGAGTAACTTTTAAGCAAAATATTTCTGCATGTTCTATGGGTTTTGTTTGTACCCGTTACAATTGTATACGATGGACATCTGCATCTATTCATTGATTTTTAAAGATAGCTTTATCATCTAGCACGCATTAAAGGCTACAGTTTTCTGTCTATTAGTAAAAAAGCCTACACTATAGTATTTCCCATACTGGTGGAAAAGCTTACAGTTGGGAAATTCTTTTTTCACTTTTGAAGCAAAGTAAATTTATGAAACTTACAATGACTATTCACCCTAGGAGTCAATAGGGAGAGGAATAAAAGTTTATAAATAAACTAAACTTAAAAAAATTATAATTAGAAGTTAAAATAAGAAAACAAATTAGCATGTAATAGATGCAATAGTTATCCAGCCTATCGGCAAGAACCAACAATACTGCCGTTTACATTTTTCTAATACACAGTTTCGTTGCTATTGCTATCAGTGTCGCTTCGATCTGCTTCTTTTTCCTTGATTACAGAACTGAGCATCTGTGGAGTTTGAGGCTCCATCTTCCCCTCCAGCATCCGCATCACTTGTTCCATGCTTGGCCTCTTCTCCTCCTCCCTTTCTATGCATAACAACCCTACAATGCCCGCTCTTCTCACTTCTTCAATATCCGCCTCCGCTGCAATAACTTCCTCTATAATATTAATCGTCTTCCCCTGGCAAATTTGAGTTGCGGCCCATGCAGGAAAGTAGTATTGACTTGAATCTTGCACGGTAAAATCTAGACTTCTTCGGCCAGAAATGATTTCCAAGAGCGTAATACCGAAACTATAAACATCAACTTTAGGAGTGATGGGAAGACCGGAGATCCATTCTGGAGCCAAATACCCTCTCGTTCCTCTTGTTGTGGTCAATACACGGCTGAAATCTCTACCCACAAGCTTTGACAGCCCAAAATCTGCTAACTTAGGTGAAAAATCACCATCCAGAAGAATGTTCTCGGGCTTTACATCGCCGTGAATGACGCGATCTCTGCACTCTTCGTGGAGATAAACTAAACCTCGCGCAGTGCCTAAAGCAATCTGGAATCGGGTCCTCCAATCCAGTACCTTCTGTTTACTTTTGGAATGAGTAGTGAAGAGTAGAGAATTTAGAGAGCCATTGGGCATGTAATCATAAACCAGCAACCTTCTGGATCCTTCTGCACAAAACTCTCGAAGTCTGATCAAATTTGCATGTTGTATGTTGCCAAGAGAACTGATTTCCGCTCGGAACTGCTTATCATGTTGTCTTGAACTAGACTCTAATTTCTTTACTGCCACAAGGGTACCGTCTGTTAGGCATCCTTTGAACACTGAGCCGAATCCTCCGCTCCCCAACTTGGTTCTGAAATTCCTAGTTGCAATCTTCAACTCCTTGTAACTATACATTCTAAGAAAAGACTCTGCGGAATCTTCAATCGTCTCCACTGGTGGTCGTAGGCGATATCTTTGCAAGATTAAAAATGAAAAGATACTAAAAGCAAGAGCGACAGTGAGAGTACTCACAATAATTATGATTTTCAGTTTGGAAGAGGACCATATTTTATGATTTGGAAGTGCAGAGGCAGCTACTCGAATGGAGACATTCCCTCTTTTATTTGATGGAGAGTTGTTCATGTTTAGCAAATCTCCTGACCAGATTTTGCAGTGCACAGAAGGAGAATCAAAAGCAAACGCAGTGCAAGAGCAGTTGCGGAGGCAGGCTTTCTGGCAATCTGCCTTGTTGGGTGCAGGGTATGAAGAAGCTGAATCGTCGGGCAACATTACACCAGGCTCGATAAATTCGTCAGTGCTTCCGTTTCTGGTATCGCAGTTTAATGGGGTCTGCCGAACACAGCCACTGGACCACCAGTCTTGCGAATCCCTGGCCCGCTTATCTTTAGGGATAAAGCCTTCCACGCAGCTGCAGAAGTCAAGATTGTTGGAGTTGCAGGTTCCGTAAGGGCCACAAAAACCATATGCAGTGCACTGATCTCTGGGGCGAATCCCCACCATGGTCCATTTAGTGTCATCAAACAAAGCATATTCTTGTATTCCTCCGGAGTCAATTTGGAGAAAACGTGGGATCCTTGTCAGCAATTTATAACTGAAATAAAAACCAGAACTAGTACTCTCAACGCTGACATTGAAGAGGTCTCCGTTTGTCGTTTCAGGAATTCCACTGAAAGTTTTGCTGTCCCAATTTCCACTCTCCCAATACTGGACAGAATTGTTCCAAGTGAGCACGAACTGTTTAGCCCCAGATGGATCTAACCGGAAGGACAAAAGCCCAGGAGCGGGATCCATTGAGTTTTTCCAACACACTAGTTTTTGCTGTCCTCCGAACCTCATTCCTGGCAACCAGGTATCTACAGGATAGTCGAAACTCTGCCATACAATCTCAGATTTATTCTCATTGCTCAGCACTGTAAAATTACCAGAATCCAATAGCACAGCCTGTGAGACCTCGTTCGTTGTGTTGAACGACCAAAGAGAGGTGCCCTCTGCATCAAACAGTCCCAGATTACCTTCTTTAGACAGCTTCAGAAGGCCAGGCCTGTTCTTCGCAGGATTCTCCCTATTAGCCACCCAAACGACCCTCTTTTCTGGTATGTTGGCATACCAGACGCCAACATACCAGTTATTGCTTCCATTTGGGTTGAAAAATCCCAATTCAAAGGTGCCATTCTGTGATATTATTGTCTGATTTCTGATAAGCGAGTCGCCCAAGGGAAGGGAGTCTCCCTTGTCAGTAGCAGTAGATAACCCGTCACCGTAGCAAATTATAATAAGAGCAGAGACCATATATGCTAGGAGACCTTTCCTTCCCATTTTCGTATTATTGGGTTCCATATACAGCGCTAAAAACAGAGAAAAATCGAGCCTCGTCTTTCTGAATATCTCTTGTGCTCTTAACGTGTGTGCCCGGGTCAATATCTTGTTTGTTACGTTTTTTTCATACCTTGTTTGTTACTTTTTGTTTATACCTTGTGTGCTAGGTAAGTTATCTTGAAGTTGAAGTCTTCTGTTCATAGATTGTGTCTTTGTTTAAAGTCTTCTGTTTAGATAAGATAAGATAAGATTTATGTCTACGAGGCTAAACATAGTCTATGGGACAGCAAGGCAACCTAGGCTGACTTCAGTAACTAGGTTCGTTTCTTATGTAAGCTGATGATGAGCGCCCCACCTAACTTCTCAATGGATTGTCTCTTGGTTAAAGTCTTCTGTTCATACTTCATGTGTCAGAGTAAAGGATTATTTGGAAGTCAAAATCTTCTATAGACTATGTGTTGAGTTAAAGTCTCCTGTGCATATCTCCTATGCTGGGTTAAGGTCTTCTATTTATCCTTTCGGGTTAAACATTTAACTAGAGGTCAAAGTCTTATGTTCATACTTTGTGTGCCAGATTAAAGGGTTAAAACTAAATATTATTTTATAACTAACAATTGCACTTCAATAAGGTGCAATGGTTATGCCGATAGGAAGGTATACCAGAACTTTTTTAAAAAATAAGACAACCTACAACACAACTACTACTTTAATCTATTCATAGTTGCTTGAATGACAGTGAGGATAAAATTTTCTTTGTTGTGAATAAGATTTTTTTTTATTGCAAGCAGTAGAGATAAGATGTTCTTCCACTGGTGGTGAAGAAGTCAGTAAATCCAGATTGACAATTCAAAAATCTTGTGAGAAATTTCGATGCCAAAAAATCTTGTAAAGCCATACAAGTTTTCAAAAGCTAGTGATACATATATTCTATAATGGTTTTACCTTGGACCACGTTATAAATATCTACTGATATTAAGGCCCTTCATAAGCATGTTTTAGAAGTTTAAGAAAAGGAAAAATATTCTAACTCCAAAGAAAAACAATAAAACATACCTGAAGATCTCAAGCTTTAAGGTGCATAAATATACCAAGAGGGTGCTTGAAATTGCTTATAGATGCACTATGAAGATTTTTTACATCAATATTTGAATCACACTCCACGACCTATCATCTAAAAGGCAACTTTTAATGCCAAAAACCTCTACATAATTATGTCCATAAACAATTTCAAGCACTATTATAGAATCTAGAAATATCATGTCAATTAACATAAGGATGATTTACCAAATTCTCCCGGTCCAAAGGAGTATATTTAGTTGTGAGAGCAACCAAAAAAACTAGAAGGAAAGCCTACTTTTCTTTAAATTTTGTTGATAAATCATCGAGCTCTAAAATGTAGAGGCCCTCAAGAAACAACACTTCTAACCAAAAGAAATATTAATTAAAATTTAAAAAAGAGCTAAATCGAAATTAACAAAATAATAAATATTTTCATAAAAATGCACATTCCTAGATAGATATAGGGCCCTTGCAATGCCCTAAAAGTTCAAACACAATCACATCCTCCCACAACAAAAAGATGTTTGCATAACTCACAATTGGTCAAATCAATATTGGTAAACCAATGATCTGATTTGATGCAATGACTAATTGCTTGGACTAAATCATTGTCAACCCCCATCAACCAAGTAAAAAATAATAGAGTATACGGTTGCAGTTAGCAGCACAAATTCAGATGGGTTTCTTATCTTGAAATCAGGGAAACCCCACCCATCTTATTAATTATACTACAAAAACCTAACTTGATTACAAACAAATAAATCAAATCTTCAAATATAATGTGTCTAAACACTAAGTATTCTTTCCTTATATCCCATCTAAGTTCATTTGAAAATAGATAAATTCTAAATACATATTTAAAAAAAAATTAATTTCATGACATCTAGACTAAGATTGCTTCTTTCACTTACTTGTATTTATATAAGAAAAAAAATTGGGAGCTCTTTCATAAGAAAGCTTAACAAAACTAAATAAAAAACACCTTCATATTAAAAGATCAATTCCTAAAATGCACCATTCTCCTAAATTTAGGACTACCACAGTTCTTTTTCTCTAGCAATATCAATGAATATTAGATCAAAATGGCAACATATGCAGCTCCCCTTGCAATGCAAGCTACCAAAATATCAGACTTGCAAACATACAGTGGAATTCATCACAGAAAGCACAGAGATGTTGAATTGAAAATACTCTGTTTCAAAATGAGCCTCTGTAGACCAAAGAATTCTATACAAATTCTTTCAATCAACAGACTCCCAATGATTAACGATCCAATTAACAAACTCCTTTTTCTCTCATTCCAAAAGAACATCATGTTATGCATTAAGAAGAATGATCACACATGAGAACCTAACTTATCTTATTCAAAATCATGCATCTCACATGTATGTTTTACAAATCAATTGATCCAAATTTGGTACCAACCAGATAAAATTTCTTGATGTACAAATTTAATGAGCCGTATAATCATCTAACCAGTCAAATCTTGGCAATTCATACCTTACTTGGAATTATTTCTTATTCATCTCTGTAGAACTTCACTACTGCCGATGTGTGTGGGCCTTTACAACATAAATTCATCCTGAGAAAATGTAGAAACATTCACAACTGACTTAAAGCAACAACGCCTTGCACTTACAGTAAAGATAAAAATGAGAAATTTCCTAGGACCTTACTCTCGAAAAGTAAATTTATTTTCCTAGGTATCGTGATGTTAATAGTTTTACTTTTGTAACACTCATCTTACCAAGGATAATATGTTCCAATAGATTACTAATGGCTAGATGGAATTCACCCCTAGATCCGTGCAGAGATAAAACATTTTATTCAATGAAAGACTGAGACAAAAAAAATTATATTACGTTAATCCTTTAATATTTGAGGATAGTTTTTAATTGCAGCAAACAGAAACCCCAGGAACATCAACATTATTGTCGTCCTCATCTTCACAGACAACCTCCAAATTAATATAGTGACGACTGGAAGGTTTTGCCCACTTTCCTGTATCTTTCACGAGATCTATAACTTTTTGACTAAGCCTTTCCCTATGCTTTGGAAACAACGCATTAAAAAGTAAAATATTATCCCATGATATTACATATACTGTTAAAATTTTGACTTGGAACCATTCTAAGAGCTCTTGTATATTCAAATTCTGTTGAATTATTCATCAGTCCCAAAGGGTCCAGCTAAGATTTATGTGCTTTATTTTCTTGGGTGGAACATGCTCAGTCATAGAGAATAGAGGCAGTGCCAAGTTTGCAAAAGTGTTGCGATATTTTTCAACATTATGGCCAGAAAGAAGCATGTGAAGTTCTAAGCATACTAAAACAGTTGTCGTAGCAGTTGTAGTGGCAATAGCAGGAATAATCTTCCCAGCTATGATTTTATCTTTTAACTTGTCCACCTATGGAATGTTATAATTCCTTGCACGCATGTTAGCGAGTCCTACTATAAGATCCATATGATAGTTTGTAATAGTATCATTATCCTACAATTAATAGTTTAGAACATAGACACTCAATTACGCGCTCCATAAGATTTGGATCACTTCTCAACCTAATAGATGTTATGAACTCTTTTGGATTAGAAAGATATGCATTGACATGAGAACAAAAAAAAGGTTAAAGATCAACAATTTGGATTCTCAAGGAACATCAGTCAATTTTTACACAATAACCAAAACGCTACTATGTATCATAGACAACTTTTAAATCAACAGAGCTCTCAAAAAGCTCAATAGATTTTCGGAGGATTTTTCATAGTTTTAAACAAAAAAAATCTATAAAAAGATAGGTTTTTTTTTCCAAACTAAAAAACAAAATTGCAAAAATACACAAGAGTTCAAATCATTTTATTAATGGGAATCACCTCATCCAAGTTTGCCTTGATCGCGTCTTCCTACCCTCTTCCTAGGATTTAGGGGTGGCCTCCTCTTTGGTTACGCTTCCTAGGACGACTTTGGATCATAACCCCCTCCTTCTTAAATGGATGGATATGCGATACCCATACCCTACACCTTTCAGATATGAGATTATGTGGGCCTCCCACCCGGGCTTCTGTGATAAGATCCAACAGTGGTGGTCTACCCCGATCAAAGGCTCGGCCATGTTTAGGGTTGCTTCCAAGCTTGAGCTCATCCGAGGAGATGTTAAAGGTTGGAGCAAATTCACCTTCAGAGGCATCTTCCATTCGAAGAAGGCTTTATCTGAGAAACTGCACATTGAGGAAGAAAATACTAGGAGATGATGGAAGGCAACCTTAGCTAATGAAGAATTTTTTTGGAAACAACGATCTCAGATTTTATGGCTAAAGGAGGGAGATTGTAACACAACCTTTTTTCATCAATCTGCCTGTAAGCACAAAAAATGAAATTCCATTGCCACTCTCAGGAACTCAGGGGGTTTGGAAATCTCTGACCCAATTCTGCTTGGGGACTTAGCCCACTGATTTTTTTCTATATCATTAACCAATATGAATTCTGGCGACTCTGTTAGCCTCCAAGACTATCTAATTTCTTATCTCCCTAGGGCTATCAGGAATGACGACAATAATATGCTCATGTCAAGGGTTATTGATGAAGAGGTTCGTAAGCAGTGTTCTCCATGGGATCCTACAAAGCCCCTGGCCTGGATGGTTTTCCCCCAGCCTTCTTCTAAGAATTTTTGGATATTGTTAGTTTTGATGTCATTCGTGCTACCCGAGACTTCATTAGATGTAAAAAGATCCTGAAGAACCTTAATGATACCTATATTGTCTTGGTCCCCAAATATGTTGAGCCCAAATTCATGGAGGACTTCAGACCTATTAGCCTTTGCAATATTTTATATAAAGTCTTCTCTAAAATTATGGTTAATCGCATCAAACCTCTGCTTGACAGAATTATTAGCCCCAATCAGAAGGGATTTGTCCCTGGTTGACAAATTATGGATGTTGCCATCACTACACATGAAATTCTACATGCTATTGATCATAGTAAGGTTGTTGGGATGGCCCTCAAGATGGATGTTTCTAAAGCCTATGATAAAGTCATCTAGACTTTCCTTTACAAATTCCTCTCTTCTTTTGGTTTCTCTGAGCAATTTATCACCCTTATTAAGGTTTTCTTGGAGACTGTGAGATTCTCGGTGTTGTTTAATGGAAAACCTGGTGCAAAATTTTCCCCGGGTAAGGGTCTTCGCCATGGGGACCCCCTTTCTCCTTACCTCTTTATTCTTCTTGCGGAGGTCCTTGGCCGTAACATGAGCTAGATGGCTCAATTTAGAGTGATTGAGTGGATCAAGCCGGTTACCACTCTCCAACCTATGATCCTACAATACTTCATGGATGACGCTTGCTTCTTTGGGCCCTCTTCAGTTAGGGAAGTTGGGATGTTGAAGTGGCTACTGGACAATTACACTACTGCTTCGGGTTAGCATATCGACTATCAAAAAAGAAGAATATTGTTCTTTAACACTAACAAATTGGTGCAAGGTAAAATTTGAAGATTCTGGGATGCCAGGCTGATAAGCTTCCTGCCACTTATCTTGGCCTTCCATTGACTGTGAAAGATGTGAAGAAAGAATTTTGGAATACTATTCTGGAATGGACCCAAAGGAAGCTAGCGGGATGGAAAGGTAAACTTCTAAGTAATCCTGATAAGCTACAACTCCTTTCTACATCCCTACAAGGCATTCCAGTTTATTTTCTATCTATTTTTAATATCTCTGGTTTCATGGCTAAAAAGCTTGAAAAAATTCAACGCACCTTCCTCTGGTCTGGGTCAGACGAAAAGAAATACCTTCCGCTTGTCTGTAGGGATAAGGTTTGCCTTCCCAAATCCCTGGGGGGCTTGGGGTTAAGGAAAATCCACAACCTTAATTGGGCTCTGCTATCCAAAATTGCGTGGACCATGATCAAGGAGCTGCTGATTGGTGCAAAATCATGGAAGCTAAGTATTTGGATGGGGGTCGCTACTATAAACTCTTCATGGTGTAGGGCCACCCTGGGGTTTTAAAAATATAGAATAGTATTCTCAAATGCAGAGGTATCATGGAAAAGGGGGCCATTTGGTTGTTGGGAAATGGTAGGGAGATCATGTTCTAGGATGACCCCTGACTGCCAGACACCATTCTTGGGAACTCTCAATTTTCTCAACTGAGGAATATTCTGACCCTTGGTATTGGTTCTCTGGTCTCCAACTTTATCTCCAATGGTAAGTGGATTGACCTCCTCCCACATCTTCACGGAAAAATGAACCTAACTGACCTAGCAACCAAACTTAGTGATCTAATGTATTCAGTCTGCATTCCTATCATTGATCGACCTGATAGATTGTTATGGAGACACACTCAACATGGCGGGTTTTTTGTCAAATCAGCCTATGGTCTGTTGGTCAATGAAAAAGTTGACACTCCTTATTGGACGAAGGTTTGGCAGCCCTAGTTAATCCCTAAAGTTAACTTCTTTTAGTGGAGAATGCTCCATGGTAAAATCCTCACCCTTGATAATCTGGTCAAAAGAGGGTTTAGCCTTGCCAATAGATGTAGGTATGCAGAGGAAAGTACTAACTATATCATGCTTCACTGTGAGTTTGCTGAAGGGATATGGTAGGAGATCCTCTCTAGACTCAACCTTCCTTGGGTTTCAAACTACAACATCTAGAATATGCTACATGAATGGCACTCGCCTTCACAACACCCGCTGATAAAACTCTTGTGGAACCAAATCCCCCTATATTCTGCTAGGTCATTTAGAAGGAGCGCAATAATAGGATATTCAGAGATATTGAACTTACCATAAAGAAAGTCTTCTATCTCAGCTATAAAATTTTACAAGAAAATATGTTGGTGGGAAGTTGGAAAAGCCCAAATCTCACTCCCTCTAATTTTGACTAGAAGATTGCTAAAGATTGGGGAATGGGTAAGGGGTTTGCCATATTTGACAACACTAAACTCAGAGCTAGAAAGGAGACTGTTTGGGATCCCCCTCAAGCCTCTTGGCTCAAACTTAATTTTGATGGATCTGTCTAGTGCAGGCTACAAGCTGGAGGGGGATTCATACATGATCACAGGGGGAGAATGGTGACCGCTTATGCTGGTCCCCTCATTGACCACTCTGTTAACCAAGCAGAGGCTATGGCTCTCTTATGGGGGCTGAAGTTTTCTCTTAACTTGGGTTGCACTAGTATTGAAATTCAAGGGGATTCCAAGATTATTGATGAGGCTATTTGTGGAAACTCCCAGGCTAGTTGGAGAGTTGACCCTATTCTGTCTGATATAAAAGGTCTAATGGGTTGATTTAGAAAGACCACTATAAAACATACTTATAGGGAAGGGAATTCAGTTGTTGAATCTATGGCTGTTGTAGGATTGCAGATGGATGGATTATGATGTTGGAGGGCTGTTACTCAACTGCCCAAGAATACTTAGGACCTACTTACGCGAGAAATGAGAGGTGCCAATAACAAAATTTAGAATGTTTAAAAATCAAAGGCTGATTTGGGTGCTAAATGGATTACCTAAGGGCTCTATCCATTTAAACTTTGGTGCAAATTGCAATTGGAAACAACACGTGGCCTCCACTGGTGGGTTCCCCAATTCTTCTTGGCAGTGGACATGGCCTACTGGCCTCATTTTTTCCATAAAGTACCATTATGTCTTTAAGTGACATTTGAAGCAAGTACAATTTACAGAGAATAATAAAAGATTTGGTGTGGATTTCATTGATGGCGATTATGGTTTACAGCACCGCTCCCATGCGTTAACCTCGGTGGTGTCTTTGGCGGTGTTTTTTGAGGCTAATTGCAATTAGTATCGCAGTTATAGCTCACGAAATGACAATAGTTTTTAGGGATAAGATATAATTTCAACTCTATCATTTCATGCAATTTCTCTGCTCTGAACTTGTGCTCTGGTTTGTTTGGGTGCTAGGTCTTGGAGGGTTTCTGCTCTAGCTGGCTTTGGAGCAAAGCTTTTTTCCAGGTGTGGGCTGTTCTTAAGTGCTTTGCGAATATGGGTGGTGATCAAAATAGAATCGAACCTGATAAGATTGAGGAGGAGTTTTCATTAGAACCTATGGCTATGTAATTCTTCAAAGAAGGAGGGATTCTACCCTGCATGAAATTCCTTGCTAGACACGATAAAATGATCTCTCGGTAGTTTGCCAAAACTTGGAATGAGAGAAGGGTCACCATAAATGGAATCACGTTTGAGATCAATGAGGAGGTCATAGGAAAAGCCACTGGTATGCCTACTACGGGTCAAAAATGGAAGAAAACTACTAAAATGCAGGCAAAAATAGAGTTTAATTAGTTTTTTTCTAAGGATGACAAGCTGGTGTCCAAAAATGGCAGTTACAGCACTGCAGACCTACCCAAATTCTAGCCGAAAATGTGCAAGATGGTCATGAAGTACTTTACCCTAGAGGGTCATTTTGATACATTTTACAATTACCACCTCCCTTTTTTAAACCACCTTATGCACAAGTTGTCTATCTCCTTGCCATTTTATCTCTTGCATTCTTTGGAGTCGACTGTGGCTGCTATGAATGAGTCGATATCTCTGAGAAAGGAACCTATTTATCTCCACCTGGGGCTTATTTTTAGAATCTACCATTTCCACCGCGCCCTCTGCCCTCCTCCCATCATGGAAATTACCCAAGCTACCCAACAACATATGTTTCCCTCGGTCTCCCTCAACTAGGGCCTTCCTATGCCCTTTGGTTCTATTGGAGACTCTACCCCTGCTGCCAGTCTAAGTTCTCTAAAACCCACCCTACCCCTAGCTTGTAGGTTGGTTCCAAGCGTGACCTAACCCATGAGGATTCCCCCCATCCTTCCAAAAATTTCAAAAAAAATTACATAAACCTGGAGTGCCCTTAGAATACTGTCCCCCAACCTACCAATGCCGGCCTCCAGTCCTCTCGGCTTGCCAAGGAGAAGGGGAAAAGAGCTATGAAGGAATTATTTTATAAAGAGGATGTCTCGGTGGAATCTCCCAACATAGATGAAATCTAGAACAATTCAGACCATGAGGAGGGAAGGAACACTATCCACAATATTATGGCTAAAGAGGGCAAGGAAGGTAACGCGCCTGACACTATGGAGGAGAACCCTAAAGGTGCTGCAGGTAATGGCCTGGTTTGGAAAATCAAGTACCAGATTATTAATCTGGAAAATACGATGGCTAAGCTAAGCGGGGACCTGGCCAATACTAATAGGAGGCTGGTAGATGTCAGCAAATTTTCCCTCAAGGGCATGCATGCCTCATCCACCACCCTCTGTTTGCTAAACGAGAAGGCCTATGCTGAGAAGGAGTCTGTTGAAGGAAACCATGAACTCTTCCAGTTTCTGAACGAGGAGTGGGCGGACCTGCTAGTGTTAAAGCGCTTATGGGATGACAAAGGATCCTGCTAATGGTGTGGGGTAGTAGGGGGTGCTATTTCATTGCTTATTATAATTTTAAGCTTAAGACTTTAATTTTGGTTAATGGCCTTGCGTGGCATGGTTTAATTATTTGGCTGTTGGACCTTGATACTATTCATATGTGGGGTTCTGATACTTTATGCTACTGGTTTATCTTCTATATTTTGGTTTTTGATAGAGGTAGATGATGTTTACTTTTTTTTATGCTGCTTTCTAAGCTGATTTAATATGCTATTAAGTCTGTTCTAGTCAACTTCCTATTGAGCCTTGGGTCAACACCCTCTTGCTGCTTCTTATATAAAAAAAATGTAGGATTTTAATTAATTAGTCATTGAATAATATCAAACCCTAGAGAAAAGAAAGGTTTGTTGATTTAACATAGACCTTCAAAACAAAACCCTAAAACTTTCAAAAGTTTTACAAGATTTCAAAACCAAGATCAGGAGATTTCCTGATTATCTAAACGAATCAAGGTTTAGACAAACTAGTGGAGAGGAGATTTTTTGTTTTAAACATGCTGAGCTCTCGAACCTAGGGCTGATTTTGTACAAACCCTTCTGGCATGCTCAGACAAGGCCAATATTCAGGTTACTGAAGCTCCGGCTCACAACCTACCGCCATACGGCCTGAGGCCTAGAAATTGTGGTGAAAAGGAGAAATGTTGGATTTATACCAGTGCTTGTGTGTGAAAGGATGGGTGGTTTCGAATCCATGTCCACACCAAGTATAAAAATATTGATCTCCTCAGTTATTGCAAATCCATGCGCTACCCACAATTGCACAAGAACAAATAGTAACAAAGCCATCCTCAACATTTGTGCTAGCCCATCTTCCCAGTAAGGAACAGAGATCCCAGATCCCAATGCACTTAATAAACCCAGTAAGGAACAAAGATCACAGATCCCAATGCACTCAATTTATTAAGGATCAATAAGGAACAGAGTCCAATGCACTATTGACCAAATTTGAAAAATCTGAAATTACAAAATTTTTTTGTGAAATTTTCAATATGTGTTCTTTATGATCTACATATTTTGTGGTCGAAAACCACAAAAAAATTGCCAAAAACTTAGTATGTTCTTGTCAATTTGAAAAAAAAAATGTTTGACATTTTTTTGTCACATTTTTTCTAGACCTTAGACAATGCCATTTAGATTGGGCCATTTATTGATTCCCAAGCCCATAAAAATGTCCATTAAGTTAACGACATTCGAACCCGCAACCACCACAACTCTTGAATCCCTAACACCAAATCTAGAGCATCATTTTCAACAACACACAGTGTAAGCCAACTAATTCCATGTAACTAACACTTTAAACTAATAGAAAAAAATTTATAGACAGAATACAACTGGTGAAGAAAATAGACATGTAGAGGAACAATCAAGTAGATATTTAGTGAGACACCTTTAACATTTGTTTAAAACCCAACAACCCATTTCATTGTTGAATAAGGATGCCTATTTTGACTCCAAACTTGAGTTTTCATTGTGTTTTAAAATGCAATGTTAACAACAATCTGTGAGAGCATGCTCTTGAATTGGTTTGCGGTAGGAAATGAATCCATAAAAGTTTCCCTAGCTCTTTTAATTCAGCAAGTACGAGGCGGTGGGGGTTGGATCTATAAATGTTTCCCTGCTAGGGGAGAGGACCCAGTAGTCGTGCACCCTAAGTTTGGGCTTATCAAACCCTAACTTAATGATGATAAAATTGTCCAAAAAATTTATGATGTCTTTTTCAACTAGTTAATTGCTTATAACTAAAGTTTCGGGTCATTATTATCATATTTGATATGGTTTTTATTCGTTGAAGGAAAAAGTATTAAAAATGTCATTTTTCTAACCCCCTACCTATCGTGGTCAATTAACACCCCCCATCTTTGGTTGAAGATGTCCCAATAATTGAACATTTTGATATGTTAAATTTTAATATGAAATATGTATATGAACAAATAATATTTATTAATTATACTACATAACATTAATATTTATATAAATGTTCTTTTATTTATTTTCTCATTATCTATTTAATTTACAAATCATATTATATTTATAATCATTTAATACCTATAATTTAATTATAATGCACCTTTTCTATATGCCTCTTAATCTAACCCTAAATAACCCGAACTAGCTCTTCTCCACCATATTGCCGCTGAATACCAATGCTATTTGTTGCAGGTTGTTGTGTTGTCGAGCATGGAAGAAGGCACATTTTTTAGGTTCTCCAGGTGCTTAAATTGACGAAGGTTATGGTTTCTCAGTGGTCGAAGGCCAGAGTTTCTCCTGTCCCATCCTTCCCACATTCCATCCTTCATCCCAAGATTCTATATGTGTTTCTATTTTTGCGTCTGGATGTGAACCTAACTTTAGCTTCATTCCTCTCTCCGCTTATAGCCTCATTCTCTTTTCTTTGATTAATGTGATAGTTGTGAACCTACTTCAGAAAAATTTAAAAACATAAGTGGGTCTGAATTTTTAAATGATCTGTCTAAATTTTTAAAATACCTTAAACTTTTGTTTCATTTTCTATTGCAAGAGGGGTTTTTTAATTTCAGCAAATGATTTATTGCAGAAGAGGGAGAAGGAAAGCTTACAAATGTGTCTTTCGACACAAGAAGACTCTGTGATATGTAAATCTTCGAGTAGAGGTAAGGTCAAGTCTTTTTTACCTTACAAGGCAATGACCCATCTATTCATTTTTTTTCTTTTACATTTGTTGGATTTTTTAGTTACTGCTGCTCTATGTTACGTTTTTTAGTTCTTTTTTTGGTTACTGCTGCTGTGTGTTATGTTTTTATATAGATGGTAAACTAGAATCTACACGAGATTAATTTAGGGGAAAATTAATCCAGTAGAGAAGCATGTTTTGACGAAGTTAGAGGGTAGTATTTCTCATCCATGTTCCATTTAGGGTTGTTATGCTAGGTCTTTGAGCTCTCAGGGCAAGTATGAAGGTTTTCTAGAAATGCATTTTTATGCTTCTATTCTTTGCCTCCAGTATCATGACTGGTTAGTTTTTTTTTCAGTGGAAAAATTTCTCTTAAAAATAATATTAGCCTCAAGTTCCTCAAATTAAGAAAATATGCTCTTCAACCACATTTTCTTCAATGTTCGTGATTACTTCCTAACCTAAATACAAGAAAAATAAATTTAGGAAATATTATGAGGATCAAACTTCTATCTACTCTCTCAACCTCCTTATAGTACTGCACTTTATAATGACACTTGGTGTGTTTAATGTGTAGGCACCATCTGCCTTTACTTTCCCACAGTCCTTGCATCCCCAGATCCCAACTGCTTTCCTCTTCACTGCAAACTTGCCACAAAATTTAGAGAAGTATTTGGAATGCTGACTAACTTCCATCTTCTTGATCTGCTTTCTTAAGCTGGCACCATAACTGGTACCATACTTGCCAACAATGTCAACCTTCTTTGTTCATTTTTCCATTGCTCCTGTCTGTATTGATGACAAATTACTACTCATCGTCGCTCACCTCTACTCCAAAATAAGTTAATGTGAGATGAAAATAAGTTTTAATGAAGTTTTGAATATATTGGAGAGTATTTTCTAATGACATTATTTTTCCATTAGTACACTTAGTGAAAAACATTGACAGAGATCACCGGAAGATTAAAGCATTACTGCCAGACTACAAGCATCACCAACAGATTACAAGCATTACCGGCGGACAACAAGCATACCTGATAGAACACAAAGGTCATGAAAAATGCTAAGTATGAAAGTGAAAAGCATCAATGGTGACCACAAGCATCACCGACGACACAGTTTTGAGAACTAACCTGACAGGAACAGAAAAGGCATACCCAATGATAAGTTCAAGAAAGGAACATCGACAACCAAGAAAACTGACCGTCAGAACTGACAGTCAGTTACAGAACTCGCAAATTGTGGATCTGATTTTTGTATGATGGATAAAGCAATGTAATTCTATTTATAGAGTTTTTGTTTGTTTTAAATCATAACTTGAGGGTCAAGCAAGCTTTATGTAAATTTTTTAATGTATCCTAATAGATCTAAAACATATCTAACTAAAGATCAAGGTCAAGTTGTAAACCTTGGATCTAGAGTTAACTTGCGATGCATGAATCAAGAATTGAGCCTTATTTAGTATAAATAGATGTTCAAACTCAATTGTGAGTTATGAATTAATTATTGTTGATAGCCACGCAGAGCATCTAAGGAGCAAAAGGCAGAATTCATGCAAAGTTCAGAAACAAAACACATCAGTTGTCAAGAACACACAGAGGCTACCGACGGGCAGATAAAGGTATTACTCAATCATGGAAGGATGATTACTTATATGTATGAAGCTTTATAGTATCTGTTATCAGCAATTAAAGATTGCATACATCATCAGATCAAAGACTTATGTAGTTACATTCTAACAAGTGCATCACATCTATAATCCTTTTGTAGAAGGTCGACTTAATAGTTCTTTACAAATCTCTTAACAAAGTGCATACTTAACAGTGTTTCCTAAGCTTCAAACGAATTAGATCTTAATAGGTCTCCACTGTAATACTCCTAACATGGTAGGTCATCAGAAGTGACTAATTGTAAGCCTTAACTGGCCCCTTCTTATCTGCAGATAGTGAAGTCTTGTGGGTAATAATCTCCACCGCAGTCTTTACTTCCTAACAGGAGTTTTCTACGATATCATATCTTGTGTCATGTGTTATCTATTTTCATGAATGTTTCTGTTATGGTTACATACTAAAAGAACTTATTATATGATTGCATATACATAAAGAAAGATGAACAGTTAGATAAGATAATTTACAAACTGATTATTAATGGTTAATGGGCTAACCAAGAAAAGTTTTAGAGGTACTGATTCACCCCTCCCCTCTTAGTACATCATCTCAATATAATTCCAACAATTGGTATCAGAGCTAAGTCTCTCTCTGGAAAAGCTTAAAGACTTGAGAGAAAAGATTGGAGCAATGGAAAATTTTAGACTGGATATGACTATTGAGAATGAGCAGTATAAGCAGGCAAAAATAAAGTTGAGAAAACTTCTTGATGAAAGAAATATTATGGAAACTAGGCTGAATGAGAAAGACTACAAAGAATTGGAAATAATAGATTACTTTGAAACAATAGAATCATCAATGAGCAAAGCTTCAGACACATCAGGTGAAGAAATTACAAGTATACAAGAGACCAATCTACATCTGACAGATCAAATCAAGATGCTACAAATTGGTCAAGAAACTCAAATGGTAAAAATGATTGATTTAATGAATGAAACAAGAAAAGATGAAAATGAAAGAACACTAGCCATTAATGATAGGAGGAAGATTACAGAGAAACTACAAGAGAAAGAATCAGAGATTCTAAGACTCACTGAGCATCACCATGAGGTCACCAACCAGATTATTCTTATGAGTCAAGAAGCAAACAGATTAAATATAGAACTCATTGAATGAATACAGATCATTGGTGAGCTAAGAGAAGAGAATGAAAAATTGAAGCATGAAATCAAAGTCCAAAATCAACACAACGAATTGATCAAAAAGGTTGAGGATAGCAACAAAAGGATGAATGATTTTCTTGATGGACAAAGAAGAGTCAACAACTACATAGGATTAGGGTACAACGAGAATGGTGAATCCTCAAATCAACCAGATCAAAGGAATGCTTTCATAGCCCCAAGATCCAAGAAGCTATCATACAATCACTGTGGAAAACCAGGCCATGCCTCAAACATCTGTAGAAGCAAAATAAAAGGTATTTCTCAAGCACAATCTACTTTTATTGGTAATTGTTATAAATGTCAAAAGAAAGGACACAAGGCACATGAGTGCAGATCCAAAGTGACAAATCCAAAGAGAAAAACCTATATGGACAAGTACTATCCTACATGCAAGATGAATGGGCATACACATAAGGAATGCTGGAAAAAGAACAAGGCATGGACTCCAAAGGAAATTGATAAAAACTACAAACCAACAAGAGAAGGTAACTCATATGTTCGGGACTATAACACATGGGTAAATTGCATAGCATGTGGAAGGTATGGTCATATTGCTGCCAAATGTATGAGAAAGTGGACAAGAAGGTCACGAGATTGGACCAATCCAGGTATGGCATGTTTACATTGTCATAAGGTTGGACATGTGATAAAATATTGCAAAGACTGACTGACAGACACAAATACACATCCCAATGGAAACACCATTGATGACATCAAAAGAATGAGAAACAAGATGTGGGTAAAAGCCACAAACACTAAAGGTGCTAGAACAAGCAATGCAAATGGTGACACCCCATCCACTGGATCTGATGATATCACTACATCTAACTAGACTGCACAAGTAAGTATGGAACTGCATTATGACAAATTTTACTATGCATTGGTTCCATTATACATAGTTCATATTGTAATATAGGCATGAATAAAGATGCAATATATTGTTACTTGCTAAACTATTGAAAAGCAACCATCGGGTGTTGGGCACAATCTGCATCAGTGAACACACACAAAAAAGTTAGCAATACTTACCGAAATGTATCGGTCATTACACAAGCTAAGTGTAAACCGACGGATATTGGTGAACATTGAATCAACAAAAGCTGTCTTCGCAACCTCACCGACAATCATCAGTGAAGTCTCCAAAACCGCTAGCTACCTTGAGGTTTTTCACAGACCCCAGAGATGTTATGAATGTCTTTACCAACAAAAGCAGTCTTCATAAACCGATGAGTTGGTAAGAATTAATGACAAATTAGGGCACAAAAAGGTATAAAAGCTTGATGGGTAAAATCTTTTTCGCACTCATGATTTTCGAGCAGAGCAGAGCAGACTAGAGCGATTTGAGAGAAAATTGGAAAGCGACCCAGTAGAAGTTAACTTGACATGAAGCATTCAAATTCACAGGCATTCACAAGAGAATCAGTAAGTTAATACACTCACTGACAACACTGTTTTATTTATCAAAAAGCCCTAAATTGCAAACACGATGGCATCGACTTCTAGGGTAGAGAAAATTAAAGAAGATAAGAAGAAACCCTTCAAGCTTGTCAACAGAGGAGCGTGTGTTGAACCTAAGTACAAGCAACACCCTGAAATAGCTTCTCAACCTAACGATTTTGGAGTATTCTCCCAAATCCCACCTAGGGTTTTACTGGTAGAGGACATAAGGTCCTACATTCACTACAAGATCTCAGAGATAGGAGATCTAGACCTTGATAATGCTTATAGGGCACTGTGTGATGATGCTTAAAAGATCAAAGAAGAGCATAAACACTTGGAAGTAAAGGGACTCACAAATGCACTACATTTTCCCAAGGTTTTCAAAATGGAATGGATAAAGATTGTTCTTAGAAGAGTCCACGACAACACTCTATGGCTAAACAAGCCAAAGGCTATAACAAAGGATGTTATACACGCAGTCACTAGTTATCCTACGACCCATAAACCACAGGCTCACAAGCACCCATCTTTGGCAGAAGTTGAAAAATTTACTGGTGCTAAATCAGATAAAAGAGCACTAAAGGTGAACACCATTACCGACGAAGAACTAAAGTTTGGAGCATGTGTTGTTGGATACAAGATCTTCCAAGCAAGAATAATGAACAACATATCTAGTACTCAAAGAGAAACATGTAAGCACAACATATAAGATTATCAAACAGGGGAAGAAGATGGATCTGGCAGAGATCCTATTACATCAATTTGAGGAGAACATGTGCACAATAAGGTCTTCACGAAAAAACACTTGTAAGTTTGGTTGCCTCATAATGTGTATATTCTTTTATTTTGAAGAATAATTTCCTTCCATAGGAAAAGTTGCATGGGACACAATTAGACCCATTACCATTCAGATAAGTGAATTCATAGAATCACTTGGAACAGATTTTGACAATGTAATGCATGAATACTTCAAAACCATTAAGGAAATGCTACAAGCTAGAACTAGAATTCCTGAGAGTCTGATAGAGGAACACTGAGAAGAGATATGTTTCATGGTGGATACAGATTTCACTTACATATAGGCTATAGTTCCAAGGAAATCATGTCTTTCAAATTTGGATTATGAAATCAAAATAGGATTAGCAAATGAATGCATTCAAGCATTGTTAAATGAACCCACTGACAACAAGCAATTAAGATTTGGTACTTATGAAGAGGCCAAACTGATGATTAAGACAAATCTTGTTGTAAAGAAGGTTGTAAAACAGTCAAAGAGAATGGTAAAGAATCTGAAACAAGAATTTGAAAATATCTTCTGAAGGAGAAGAAGAAGGTGAAGGTGAAGAGGAACAACAAAGTAAGGAGGAACACACCGAGGATCAGCTTCCCATCGATGATACAGCAGAACCAAATGAATCAGAGGAAGAGAAGTCTGATTCACCACCTCCACCTCCACTTAAGAAGTCTAGAACAAGAAGTCAAACAACACAGGATGCAATTCCTTCTCTCATGGTAAAAGGAAAGGTGTATAAGATGAAACCTGTACCTCAAAAGGAAAAACAACCAGCTAGGGTACCTTCCAAGAGGAGGAAATATGTTCAGACTGATGAGGAATTAGAGGATTCAACTATGGATGAACCTAACACTATCAAATAAGCCAAGGAAATAGCAAAGGTTTAATCACCCACTAAGGACATTGATGAAATATGTAAGTATATTGCTGAAGCTGCATCTATTGGTCATCCTAAGATAAGAAAATGGTTAAGATGGGACACTATAGAATAGAACAAAATTGAAGATGCACTTATTGCTAAATTGTGCAAATATTAATATGTCCCATTACAATTCACTACACGTGATGTTCCCCAAGAACTATTAGATAGAATATATTCTAGATTCACTTTTGCACTCCATGAGGAGAAGAGAATAAGAGAAAGAGTACTGGTATCTCTTTTACCTCTTGAATCAACAAAAGAAGAAATAAATGTATTCATGGATAAATATTCAAAAAGCTTCTCACCCAAATTGAGAGCTTATAAATTTTTTAAAGAGAAACTTATAGAGCTAGAATAGGACACTCATAAAATATGGAGTGAGATACTCAATCCTAATGAGGAGAGCAGTCCTGAAAAGGAACCTATCAACAATATAGATAACTTAACAGTTGAGTTAGACAGTTAAGGGGTACATATCACAGGCCAAAAAAAAACTAATATTATAGATGAGGACTGGTCAAAAGATGGTAAAGATGATCAAGTACCAGCAAGCCCCATCCACATAAACTTGGAGGATAAAGAAGTTACCAAATAAGAACTGTCAATAAAAGGTAACTTAGATGTTGATATAAATGATGATTCATGGTTAGACAACATTGTCAATACCATTACAGGAAAAGACACTGCAACAAAGGTTCAAAAAGATGAAGACATCAATGCTACAAAGGGCAACACCGACGGACATGACATAGCTATTGACTCTGCAACAGTCAATACACTGACAAATATGAATATATTAAGAGATGCTATTGATATACAGTCAAGTCAGGATAAATTATTTAAGAAAGGTGATGATATACCCAAGGATATGGGTATAGATGAAAACAAAGTTGCATCAAACATTCCCAAGGATACAGATAAAGAAATAAAAGATGCAACTGATGATCAGCAAGCTGTATCAAAAGATCAAAACAAAGGGGCAGATGACAAAACTGATGATACATTGAGAAAGGTTGAAGAACAAGATAATAGTGAGGGAGTCAAGAAAAATGAAGGTATAAAACCAAAACAAGATTCATCTGTTGATACACCCAAGGCACATGAGGAGACGTCTTCACCAAATTGGCTGGTGGAAAAAGAACAAATATAAAAAGATGCCTCATCTTCTCAACACTCACCCACCAAGTCAACCCAATCTCACGCTTTGCAGATGGTGGTATATCAATCTTCCACCCAGCCAAAGAAGAAGAAGAAGAAAATAGTAAAGAAAGACATCTTGGCTGTCACACTAGATGAAATAATTGAAGTTCCAAATTGGGATATTACCAC
>MU224017.1:456534-497981 GCA_018584345.1 Thuja plicata
AAAGGTGAAGAACTTATCTAACTTAGCTAGAATGAATCTAGCTAGACCATATGTTTGACAAAAAATAATTTTAGTTAGAAATACTCAAATTCAGCTATGCTGATAAGTTGTCCTGAAACGTGACACAACTTTGTGCTTTTACCCTTTCATGAATGTTTATGTTATGGTTACATACTAAAAGAACTTATGATATGATTGCATATACATAAAGAAAGATGAACAGTTAGATAAGATAATTTACAAACTGATGATGAAGGGTTAATGGGATAACCAAGAAAAGTTTTAGAGGTACTGATTCACCCCTCCCCTCTTAGTACATTATCTCAATATAATTCCAACATTTTCTTGTTTATATGATTTTTTATGAGGGTAATTCTAAATCTATAAGTCTATTTTGTTTGATTTTTTTCTTAACTTGTGTTGGTGTGACAAATATCATCATGCTAAGAGAGAATTGGGTATTATTTTTTAAGTCCTTTGGCTCTGTTTCAAAACTAAATAGGGTATTAAAATCTTAGAATGGAACTATACAGAGCCGATACATAGTTATGTTTGATTTTTTTCTTAATGGGGTTGTGACTGCAAACATAATCTCTGCCTGTGTGACAAATATCATTATATTAAGAGAAAATTTGCATATGAAAATTCCAAGTATCTAAAGTTTCATATCCTAATTTTGGATGCATCTTGACGGATATAAAGGTTAAGGAAATTATCTAAAATTTCACACCAAGGGCATACCTAAAACTGAATTAAAAGCCTGTTTGGTGTAAATTTCTCACTAAAACATGTTATGCATTCCAACAACTTCATGTTGATTTTGTACCCTTTGTAAAAGATGTTCCAACTGACAGTATTTATTCAATGTGCACCTATTTTGGACTAGCTGAGTCAACCTGTGGAGTGATAGGAGTTATATGGCCAAACACATTTTCATCTAACTATCCAACAAACTGTAATTGTTTGGTTGGAGAGTGAGGGGGGTTATGGCTAGTAGTATCTTGAATGTTGTTAATGCCAACATAGGTAGGGGTTAGAATATTATACATATCTCTCAATATTTGATGATCTTTGGGTAGGGAGGTTGATGGAGTACTATGCAACCCTGTTGAATTGCTACCATAACCAACTTGGAGGTTATTAAGAGTACCATATGCAGGAGTTAAAATGTTGAGAAGGTCTCTTATAGTTTGGTGATGTTCATGCAAGGTTGTTGATGGTGTAGTCCCCTCCTTAAATGTAGTTGCAAGACCCTTTCTCACACTTACAGTTTGGTGATGTTTACCTTATCTGCAATCCTACCTTTGTTTCTTTTTCATCTCCATCTCCTTTTGTTGTTGTACTCTTTCCTCTTTCTTCCTCTATTTTATTATTTGTCTTTCAATTTTCTCCTCTTCTTTCCTTTTTCTCAACTAAATCTGATGAATTTTCTTTGCCTCAAACTATTTTTTCCTTGCCTTCAATTCTTCAAGTTCATTCTTCCTTACTTCTTTCTTCTCTTGCAAAATTATGTACTCATTAGATGTAAGTATTTGATATTTCCTCCCAAATCTAAGAGTAGCATTATCATAAGGAATTGATCTCTTTGTAACCCTTTCAATTGGTAGCTTTAGAAATTTTCTTAAAGATCCTTGGCTGCGTAACATCTCTTCATCTTCTGTCTCAATGGATATATATGTATTCAATGGTTATAGATTATGTTCAACTTTGGCATCTTTATCTTCATTATGTTCCAAATTTGAATTTTCCCAATCTATTGTTTTTGCATAATAATAAACCACCTTAGATATTGGAAGTGGAGGTGGAGAAGGCATGGATAATAAAATATCTTCATTTGGTGAAGAAGGCATGGATAATGAAATGTCTTCATTTTGGAAATCAATCTGCACTCCCTTGAGGTCCTTCTTTAACCCAATTAGGTGGATCAAACTCTATTGGTAAACTCATATCATCATCCAAGTCACTTTCATTTAGACCATCAGCCTGTTCTTTTTCCATTTGTGTCAAGCATTGTTCAATAGCATCATCTTCATACCTATCTAATATTAAGATGCTTACAATTCCAGGAGCATCATTTTCATCTTCTACATTGAATGCATCACTTGGTTTCATGTCATTATAACACAAGGAGGGGTGAGAATAGGGGCCCAAGGCACTCCCAGCTATCCAAACCACCTTGCAGAACAACACAGAAGCAACAACATAAGAAGGAGAGAATAAAAATCAGATACTTTTCTTTAATTGATCAAACTCAATACATTTCGAGCTGTAAGACCTTCCCAGTTTTGGCCATATACATTCAAATGAATTAAAAAATGATCTTCATACATGCAAGGTCATAGACCTTCCATCCAAATATGCTAACACTTTATCTTCTATCACAAATTGATACCAAAAATTCCTACTTGTTGTCCCAAAAACTACTACCCCTAATCTAAGAACATAAACCAAATGCAATGTATGAAAATGTAATGGATAAGGAAATGTAAAGGATATGATGATAATATGTGTGTATGAGATGATTATGGAAATGGTATTGAGGGGAAGATACAATTCTCTTCCTAACCCCAAATTTTACAAAAGAAAGATTCACTTTGATCAACCATAAGAAAATGGTTAATGCACAAATGCATCAATCGATTGGAAATAAGAAGAAAGAATAAATCCTTACAATCCCAAATAATGGATGAAGAGTATATAATGGAATTGATTGAGACCTTAATTGAAATGAAACATTTACCTTGGAATATAGCAGATCTGGAAAATTCTATTTTCTAATGTTTGTGTCAGGTTTTGGGAAATCTTGCAACCGGATCTGGAACAGAAATGCAGAGACGAACAAAAAACAAAAATATTTTCCTTTTCTGAGTTAGGTCTAACTTGACATCTTTGTGGGGGTGCAATTGTACCCCAAAATTTCAACCGCAACCTGCACTACTCCGATGAAAATTTTGTTTGCGGATCCTGAAAGTTGGCTGAAAAGGGTATCCAAATCTATTCTTAAATTTGTTGTCCTATACTTGCAAGAACAATGGTTTTGTTTGTTGGGGGGGGGGGGGGGAGGGGTTTTCCTTAGTCAAACCCTGATTTAGGAATTAACCTTGAAATCAAT
This sequence comes from Thuja plicata, assembly GCA_018584345.1. Lineage (NCBI taxonomy): Eukaryota > Viridiplantae > Streptophyta > Pinopsida > Cupressales > Cupressaceae > Thuja > Thuja plicata. The sequence goes on from MU224017.1 coordinate 459,647, forward strand.
AATTGAAATAGAGAATGCTAGCAAGTAGTAGAAGTAAATCTAACAATGAAGCTATGATATTCAATAGATATACAATTGTATTTCAAATGTAAACAAGTATGTTAATATGAAAGGTTGGACTCAATATTAGAAACCATAAACCTCCATGATTGTATGCTTGGAATCCACCTTAAAGGAAGAATGAATGAATCTTGAGGATGCACAAAGGATCTTGAAGGAAGGTCACACTGCCATAATGTATAGATCTAGGGTTTGAATTATGAATCTTGAATGTTTGAACAAAATCCCTTAAAAGGCTTGAATTCTTGAAAACATGTAGAATAATGGATGCTTGAAAGTAGGCGATAATGTGCTTGTCACCAAGTAGATGATTTATTTCTTCTTGTGCTTACTTAGTGAAAATGAGAGGAGAAAATCTTCCTTATATACAAGTCTAGGGCACAATCTTCTAAAGAAGCCTACATAGGAGTTAAATTCCAATTAGACCAATACCCCTAGAAGTGGACCTTTATTAAATATAATTTAAGAGTCATCACCTTGGAACCCAAAACAGTCGACCCAGAAGTAGGAAAATGAACTTTTGAATGTCCCCCGGTAGCCGACAAACTTTCCAATTGGAAAGGGGGACCTGGGTCGAGGTCAAGGTCAACCCTGACCTAGGTCAGGGTTGAGGTAGAACCCTTCCTAGGTCAAGGTTGAGGTCGACCTTGACCCAGGGGGTCAGGACCCCTGGAAAATGTGCCAGGTGGGATAAAAAATGCCCGGAGAGGCCCAATAATGTTCCTAAACAAGCACAGAAGATGCAAAAGGGGTAGAAATGAGAGGACAACATGGTAATGGCTCAAAAAAACCCCTAAGGAGGGATAAATAGTCTTAACATGGAAGTGCTTCCATTTTAATATGATACATTAAGCCCCCACTTTAGCAGGAGTATTGAAATCAAACATACTCGCGGTAAAGTTAAAAGAAAGACTCTAGTTGATTGCAACGAGATAGAACATCTCTTAGCCAAGGGCATGATCCCCTAGGAAAAGGATTCTAACTCAACATACATACACAAGGGTATGAAAGCAAAGAGCAAATAATCATAGAAAGCATAAATGACTACATAAGAAAGACAAGAGCAACACTATAAATAACATAGCTTCATGATCTAATCCTACTAGCATGAAAGAGAGAGACAGAGAGAGAAAAGAGAGAGTGATTACCTCTCCTAGTAAGATCCCCACCTTACCATGAATCCCCAAGGAGGGAGATCCCAACAGGTTCACCTATAAACTATTCTTTGCAATTGATAATCCTTAAAGGATCAAAAGTTGTCCTTAGTATAATAAGCAAATAGTTTTGGACCGTCGGTCACATGATCACCAAGTGACAGCATTCACCAAACACAATGGTCACCGAAATGGTTAAGTACGGTGGTCGCCAAAATATTTTGAACACCACGCGCAGTGATCACCGAGCACCAGTCCGTAGAAAATTCACCGAGCACAGTCTACAAATACTTCATTGATCATAGTTTACAGCGACATCACCGAGCACAGTCTATAGAAACATCACCGAACACCAGTCTACCGAGAGACAATTTTATTCCCAAGAAAAAATGGATCTCAAACTACACATCAGCTAAAGCATTTTAATCTTTAAAACAAATTTATGCTTAGCTGGACAACCATTTTTTTTGGATCAAGAACAACGTACTATGTGGATGTAATTAGTTAACTGATTGTATTCATGCAAACTAGGAGATCAAGGTCAAGTTGTAAACCTTTGATCATTACAGTTATTCAAGAAATACGTGAAACCTAATTAGGTGAAGACATTGTATATATAGATATATAACTAATCAAGAACATGATGATTGTAGCCGCAGAAGGACATCTATGGATCAGACAAAGAGTTTCATGTAGAAGGATAGTTAAAGAAGAATTCAGTTATGAAGAACTACATTCAAGGCTATCGAGAATAAAAAAGGTATTATCCATCACAATAAGGTGATATTATTTATGTAAGTCAGCAATTTGAGATCGCAATTTAGTACTTAATGGATCTATAATCAGCAATTTGAGATCGCAAGCAACCAGGTCTTATATTTTTGTCCACTCTCAAATAATTGTAGCAAACAGAAAAAATCCTTCAAGAAGGTGGACTTAACAGTCTTATTGTAATCTCTTGACCGAGTGCACACATACATTATGTTTCTAAAATATCTTAATCGAGTATAATTAACAATTCTAACATGTTACTCCTAATAGGTTAAGATCATTAGAATTGATCACAATTGTAGCCTTAATCGACACCTTCCATTCTGCAGATAGTGAAGCTTTGTGTGTTTCATCCCTACTGCAGTTTTAACCTTCTAACAGGGGTTTTCTATGTTATCAATTCTTGTGTCATGTGTAAATGAGTTTCATGAATGTTTCTATGTTTTTTTACATGCACTTACATTTATGTTATGATATTACATGCATAAACTAGAAAAGCTACAATGATCAGTTATGCAAGCAATGATTACTAAGGTTTAAAGTGTAAAAGTTTTAAGGGTACTGATTCACCCCTCCTCTCTTAGTACACATCCTTCCATTATTCCAACAGTGTCTGTGGTAGGACAAAGCATATGCAATCCCTTAGAAATTATTTTTAGATAGAAACTGTAGGACCAATGTCCTTTCTCAATGCGATCCCTGAAGCCTCTTTATCGTAAGGGGATCAATGTCATTTCTCTTAATCCAAAGTGCAGAGGATTGCTTTGCATTGATTAGGTATATTAATTGAGTGGTATAATCAAAAAATGAAAACAACCCTCTACACCACCAATTCCAGTGAAGAGAGAAAGGACATTGATACCCTTCGGATAAAGAGGCTTCATAATAGAAAGATGGTATCCTACCATTTCTACTTGAAAAGTATTTCCAAGGGATCATAGTTGATCTGTCCTACCATAGACACATGTGTGGTACTTATCATAGTTGTAACACAAGCTCTATCTCATGAGGTTGGAGCGGACCCAAATGATCTAGATTGACCCATAACAACTTCCACTTTCTACATTGAATAAGTACCATATCCCGCTCTTCAAGGGTGGGTTATTCATTACTGCCATGTCGTGTTGTATTTAGTTGTATGTACCTAATTCTAATTAGTAAATAAGTTAGTTTTACCTACCTCTAATTGTTTATTTTCTACTATGTAATATTTGTCATATGTATCATGTGACTTATGTAATTTTGATGATGATTGACCTTCATATAAGATGTAATCTAACATTGGATAAATGAATTTTGTATGCAAGAACCTGAACCCCCTCTTGCGAGGACCCTGCACAGTCTACATAAAGGCAAGGTGACGATTCTTCTCATGGATCAACATGTATAAGTCAATATGTACCCTATAGAAACCATTTACTATTTTCTTTCTTTCTCTTTACACCCATCATGGAGTGAAATAATAATAAGCCAGGTTTTAGCAACTATATTTTGTCAATACTTTAAATTTTTTCTCATGTAAACCACCTTGACATCCACATGGTATATCTCATTCCAATTTCTCAGCCATCTGATATGATTTAAGTTGGGCTTATTCAAATACAATTATCAACACCTAAGGCTTGAGTTGTGCTTATTCAAATTTAAATCTCAACCTCAACCTCAACTTCAACCTCAACATTACCCTTAATGATGAATTTGGGTAAAAAGCATGAGCCATTATAACAATAACAATCAATCCTATACCAACTATCTCTCTCATTTTATGGAGTGTAGGTACCACCAAATAGGTATTTTTAAGATGTGTCTTCCTTAAGTGAAGGAAATTCAGGAAGAGAAGAGGAAAGCGAGACATGTAGTAGGTCTAAAAGAGGGAGATCAAATAGAGGTAAAAAGATTAGAAGATATTTTGATAAATGCATGGGATTTTGTCTTGCTCAAGGGGAGTCATGTTCTTATGATGATGAGAGAATAAGAAACATTGAGGTTCCCTTGAGGTACAAACATCTACATAAACAATGGGTTCCCAAGGAACTTCCTCCAATAAATAATTATTTTTGTGTTAATGAGAGGATATATCGCATAAAACCATCCTCATTACATGGTTTGGGCCTATTTTCCATGGAGGACAAAACTGTATATTACAAGACATTTTCTAAATTTATGGGTATGCCAGATCCTTTTACATTTACAAAGATTGGATGTAGCTTGTTTGAGATACACGAAGTATGTGTAGGTTTGCATTGTCAGCAAATTATATACAGATGAAAGTTAATGATCAAAGTAAAAGAGAGGCTATGTACATTGAAAGAAGGAAAAAATAAACAAGGAATATTGTAGGGTTTATAAACATTACATGACCTGTGTCAACTAATAGGCAACCCAATTTCATATTTGAGGCACGCGAGGGGAACCATGTATTCATATGTGCGATAAAATCAATAAGTGTAGGGGAAGAGCTGCTAATCGAGTAAAATTTGAATCACATAGATATTATCAAAGTTAATATCATGGGGGTGGTATGTAATATACACCATTACATCAAACCTCCAATTAATGACTCAAATATACCATTTCATTATTAAGTTTTTTTCGTAAGTCTATTGGTTTCATTTCGCTAATGTTTTTTATATATAATTTTTGTCATAGAGAGACATTGATCATAGGGGGGACAATCTAAGCCATACCACAGATTGGGATGCACCTTCAAACACTTCTTCCCAGTAGGTAAACCTCATTGTAATTATACAAATTAGATATGAGAAAAATGTTATATATTATTATGTTCTTTTCTTTATGGTTTTGGATTAATTTTGATAATGTTACTAATATTCTCATCATAGGTGGATGCACCTCTAGGAAATTCTTCCGAGCAGGTAAATCTCATTGTAAATGAACATTATATTATTATTTTATTTTCTTTACGGTATTGGATTATTTTCTTTATGGTTACTAATATTCTTGTCACAGGTGGATGTTCGGGGAAAGACCTGTGCAATATTTGACACCCTCCATATAGTTCTAGACACACTATTATGTGATGATGACATCACATATTCCCCAAACTTTGCTAAAATGATAAAAAGGTTGCAAAAGAAATAAATTAAAAAATGGCTAAATTATTTTTGATTGTTGGTAAAAACAAGTTTTATGGGGACCCAAAACCCCTTACAACCATTACAAAAAGGATAAAAGCATTTAATCACTAAATAGAAATTGAACTGAGACCCAGCCCGTAACACCCAGGACCAGAACAGAAAACCAGAGAAAAATTCCAAAAACCAGCTAGGCCCCCGATAACCAAAAGCCAAAAAATGAAACAACAAAAAAATTAGGGGAACAGTTGGGGCAAACTCTAGGAGATTTCCTTCCACTTCCTTCTTAGCGTCATAGACCTTCTTAATGGCAGCATTGAATTCCAAAAGCTCTAAAATCCTATCTTGGATTTTCTTCTTCTTGGCAGAATGTGTGCGCTTTCCTGGGCCTACATCTTCCATGTCATCTTTTTCTTCTTCAATCTTCACAATAGGTGAGCTTATATCCAACTCCAATTTTATGGAGTTAAAACATTCCATAGAAGAATCCATGGAGATATTGTTATCCTTCATGTGTTTCTTCAAAGTGTTCTCAGGATGTCAAATCTGTCATGCAGAGTCTTCAAATTATTTTCAACCTCCTTGTTCTTTTTACCATCAACCTCGACTGACCCAGAATCTTGATTACCTTGAATAAGATCAACATGAGTAGATAGAGAATGAAAGCTGAGATGGAGGCTTTTGATTTCCTTAAATACCCATTTCATTAGATGAAATGAGTACATAGACATTGCCTTCACAGTTTGAAGAACTCCAAATGGGGGCTCGATTTTGTCATCCATGTCATTTTGAAGGAGTTGAATATTTTGCTCCTACATATCCACCATTCTAGAAAAAGGAATATTCCTTGAAGTAGCAGGGATGTTACCCTTCTCAGCAATGTCTTGACCTATGGTATCCTCCTCCTTCCTCTCTGACAGCACTTCCATAACCACCTCAAGCTTTGGAGAGATGGGTATATCATGCTCTTTAGAACTCACATAGTTGACCAAAATTGGAACTTTCTAGCCACCCACATCCCCCTCGATGTCTTTAGGATCTTTTCCTTTATCCTTGGTGATATGGGCACATAGAGACTTGTCCGCATTATCACCAAAAACACTCACCAAGACTGACAGAGACTCCTTACTCTAATCTTTAGACTAGGACTGGGGAATATAAATAGTTTCTTCACAATTGTCAGCATTCTCACCATCAGAGTCTGTGTCCATACCTTTATTTTTTTCAAATTTTAAATTTTTAACTGTCGGCTCTGCCAAATCCTCCCCAACCCTAATCTTTTTACTCAAAGATTTTGTAGATCCAGATTCTCTCGGTGAGAGAATAAGAGGATTGGTAGCTACAATATGGAGAATCAAGCCCTCATGAAGAATGGGCTTACTTTCCTTCTTCTTGTGGTCGATAATACTATGATGGAGAGAATGCAATAGCTAGAAATGAAATGAAACTCTTAATTTATGTCGAAAATGACATAACAACATGAAATGGTAAGAATGAGCCCTTTTATACATCTCATCTAGAGAAATGTACTCCATAACCGCCGTAAGCACCTTTTCCTAGAATTCTTTGATGGAGTTGACATCATAACACCCCCCAGAGTCTTTCACTAGACTCTCTGCTTCTGCTTTTTCCTTTGGGAAGTGCTGAATGGCCTTCTGGGATATCTTCTTATCCCTGTAGAATTTCAAGCCCTTGGTGTTTAAACCCCTAACCTTAGCTATCAAGTCTTCGATTATCTTGATAGCCATTCCTCTAATCACCACAGAACTATCCTTCCAGCTTTCAACGAAATCTTTTTTGATAGCATCTTTAGAGCCATGAAGGCACTCCATATAGTTTGTGAGGCCACCCTTGTTGAGCTTATCCTAGACGTCCATTTGGTTCTTCCATTTCTTACTATTCTTTGGCTCCTTACGATTTAGCCCACCCCCATGATACCTTTCAAGAATATGTTGTCAATATGGTGGAAACAAGATAGAGATAGAACATAAATGCAAAATTCAAAATGTTTAAAGTGCTAGTATACGTGTGTCTGCACTTCACATTCTTGGGAAAGATAAGCCTTTCCATAACCCTATTAAATGTATTTAATGACATGCGTAAATTCATGAGAGCTTTTGAGATTTTCCAAATCTTCTCACTTGCTATGAGTCAGATCATATGCCAACTTGATGTTCACCTCAATGGTCAAATCACTAACTCCATGCCAGGTCATGATGCCCTTGGCCTTAACTATGATGTTAGCCAGCACATCAGTAATAGAGTTTTCTTCCTTAAAGTTATGCGATGTAATTACATTGGTGAAAGAGTTAATGATTAAACAAGCCTCATCAATAATAGCCTTGATTGACCATGATGGCTTAGTAATCCCTTTAATGTAATTTAATATATTCATCGAATCTCCTTCGATCCACACATTCAAGGGCATTCCTTCATTAATTAATTTTAAAGTTTGAAGGAGAGCCATCACCTCAACCATGTGGTTGGTCTAGACACCAATGGGGAACACCACGGCTACAAGACAATTTCCTTTGTCATCACGAATTAAACCTCCACATCCAGTAGGGTCCAAATTCCCCTTCGCCACTCCATCAAAATTGGCTTTAATCAGCCAAGAGGAGGGGAAATCCAAATGGAATTCTCCTGCATGGAGGGAGATTTGGCTATGGTTCCTGTAGAAACTCCAGCATTGAAATCTAGCATAACACCATTGAACACATTACACTTCTCTTTGATGCTTCTCTTAATCTTTTCATCAATCACTACCGGAGGCAAGGCAGTATCATGAAACAATCCATCATTACATTTATGCCATAGTTTCCAAATGACATGAGGGGCGATAATGTTCCACAACAACCTATAAAAAGGAGAAGTTGCATTTCTCCACTACTTGAATTTTTTTTTCCATATTGTTTGGGAACACCCAGCAAATATTCAAGCATTGCAATGTAAGGCACCATACATCTCTGGAATAAAGATAGTCAATGGCCAAATGGAAAACCGATTCCTCCACATTCTTGTAGATAAAACATCTGCTAGCTGGTAGAATCGTGCCTCTCTTTTGGATATTTTCAATGGTAAGAATCTTATTCTACAAAACCATCCAATAAAAAATGTTAATTTTAGGAGTAAGTCATTTATCCCGTACCTGAGCCCAGAAGGGAAGAGGATCTGAAGGCTTTATCAAGATCTTAGAGGCCAAAGCAATAGAATACAGACCCAAAGGGAGATTTCCCTAGATAAAATTATCCTCCTTAGTAGAATCCACTTTCCAGACATTCAAATCAAGCATCAGTGGTTTAAGAAAAAAATCTACTTCAGAAAGATCAACCCAGGTCTGGTTTTCCCAGTAATCTTTTGCCCACGGGCCAAATATTTGTTTACAAATATCAATAAAAGGCTGAATAGCAGGAATGGAATTCAGAGGAAAATATTTGACCCAACAATCATCCTAGAACATAATTCTCCTACCATTACGCAAAAGCCACTTAGCACCCTTAAAAGTCATCTCCTTAGCTTGCTGGATATAGTTCCAAATGAAAGAGCCCCGTACCTTCACATTTGACAGGTCATGAAGTCTGACATATGAGGGAATAAGAAGAGATATTTTTTGTGAATAATATCATTCCATTCTTTTTTTTCGCCATAGATATGCCATATCTACTTAGCCAGAAGAGCCTGGTTAATAACCTTTAGAGGCTGAATCCCTAGCCCTCCCCACTTCCTTGAAGTATAAACCTTGTCCCAAGCCACAAGAGCCAGTCTCTTTTTGTCTTCCACTCTAGACCAAAGAAAATTTCTCTGAATAGATTCAATCACATCTGCAAATTTCATAGGTATTCTAAATAGACTCATTGCATAGATGGGGAGACTCTGCAAAGAAGCTTTTAGAAGTTGGAGTTTTCCTGCTTGACTTAGAAGAGCTCAGTTCCAACCTACCAACTTCCTATTAAATCTGTCCACAATACCCGCCCAAAAGGAGTTGGGAGGTTTCAATCCCAATGAGAGACCTAGGTAGGTTGCAGGAGAGGTCCCAATTGTTATTCATGGAGCCTCAAACTGATTAGATACAAGAGAGGGCGAAACAATTGGAAAAAATTGTACAAAACTTGGAAGTAAGATGTCATGAAATCTTTAATTATAACATAAGTTCATTCATGGTTTATATTTTATACTCTTTTATGCCATTAAATAAAATATGCGCATGTTCTTTTTACATAATTTTTTGCATCGTCATGGTGTTGTTGGCCATTATTAGAGTGCTCCATGTAGTTCAGGTGCTGGCCATGTTTTTGAGAAAATAAGCAGCAAGAGGGTGCTGGCCCATGAAACAGGGGACTAGAAGCACATTAATAGCATATTAATGGCCCAATCAAAGCTTATAGCAGATTAACAGTTTATCACAGGCATCAAAAGTTCTGCCTCTATCAAAAACAAAAGTTTCAGTTCTACTTAAAAAGATAAAACCAGAGAGCTTGTTAACAGTAACGACTTCAAAAATAATGACACTAAGCCACGCAGGGCTTGACCAAAACAACATTCTGAACTTAAAATTAACCCCCATAACAGAGCAGGGTAACCAAGGGACCATCCCAGACAAAAAAACAAAAACCATTGGCAACAAAATTAATTCTTCTCTCCCAACTATTTGGACAGTAGGGATCATCCCCATTCCTCCTGGAGAAACAGAAACAGGTCTCTATTCTCCTCATTTGCTTCCAGTTTGCCGTCAGCCAGAGCTTCTCCTGCATGTTGCAAAGGGTTAACGCCGAGGCATGCATCACTTTCAGAGCAAATTTTTTTATCCTCCTGTAGAGGTCCTTCATGTCCTGCATACCCTTTTTTATTTTTGCAATTTCCTTGTCAATATTCACAAATTTACTTTTGAGGGTTCCAGTAAAATTGCATTTTTCCTCCATTCCAGCTAAGAGGGGTTTAACCTGGGGGTCACCGTGGGGGCTTTGGAGAGGGGTAGGGCTCATAGTTCTCTGGGGGTTGGTCAGGGGGGTGATAGCGGTCAGGCTCATACAACCTTCATACAGCAGGTGCTGGCCATGTTGCTATGCATACACCACCTCATATTTTTACATGTTTTCTTTCATTTCATTAATGTGTTATTTCTCTTATATTTAATGTATTTTTTAAGGTACTTCAGGTGTTTTCCATGTTGATCTTGTACATACACAACCTCAGTTGACCCCATCATCCACAATACGTAGTATCCAGGCATCAATTAGTGCACTAGCATGTGCAACAAGACATGTACTTGGGGATGCAGTGACCACTAGTGGTGATGTTTTAGCAACATTTCTAGGATCTTCTTGTGTTTCTAGTACAGGAAAATTTCCGGTCATATTAGTGGTGACCAATGATTTTGTTCCCATAAAGATAGGGAAGGTTCTAGGTACTTTAAAATTATTATTATATATAGCCCCATTGTAATATACTTATTGATCACTATGTATGGACTAATGATCCGATGGTGTTTTTATGAAGGAAATGATTTTTTTTATAAACATCTAAATGACCATACATTGGAGAAATTTGGTCCCACCATATGTACACAGTGGAATTCCCAAAATGAACAATTGAAAGATGAACTGATAAGATGTTTAGTTCTCTTGTTCAGAAATACATTCAACAAAACCAAGGTCCTTCATAAAGCTGGCATATATCTAAAGTATGTGAGGGACCAATATCAGACACATTTAGAGAAGAGCAAAAAGTACGAGCATCTCCCCATGATTCTAGACAGGGGGTGGAAGGACCTGATTTCTAATGGAAAGGAGAAAGCAGAAAAGAAAAAAAGGACATACACGGGTAATCCCACAATAGTGGGTTACACTTTTTTGGAGGAAGAAATTCCTCACAAAATATGTGAGGGGGATGATTTAGTCAAGTACTTTTGATAGAAAGTACCTGATTGTTTTGATTGAAACATTCTTAGTTTCGATCGAAATTACTTTTTTTGCTTAGTTTCAATCAAAACTAACTCAGTTTCGATCAAAAATGACTAGTCAAAATTTTTCTATGGTTTTTGCCCATATGCATGTTAAAAAAATAAAGTACTTTCGATAGAAAGTAGTTTCGATCGAAACTAATTAGTTTTGATCGAAACTACTTTCTATCGAAACCCCCAAAATTGAGGCCATCTGCAAAGGCTAACAACAATATACAGTTTTCATGGCTTCAAGGCTCAAGCGCAGGGCTCAAATGGAAGAATAGGGACACCTCCTTTTGCATCACACAAGTACTTTGAATGAGCTTTCTAAAGAATATATATTTGACAAATTTTGAATTAATTATGTCTATGTATTTTGATGTGCATCGGATGTAGGTTTTTTATTAAATATAAACATCCAGGTTTGGCATTCAATGAAAAATAGTAGAAAATAGAAAAAAAAATTGAAAAAAAACAGTGCCCTCCGGCTTCGAGTCTTCTTTCTATCAAAATTGTTTTTTTGAATTTTGATAAATACACAACAAGTTATCAGCTATGCAGTCAAGGTATGTCAAAATTACGGTTGAGTCTACCTCAAATGTTCATAAAATATGCAATAATCATGATAATGTCATCAAACCAATTGCATGCCCTCTGTATGGATGTTACAAAACCAAATTCAAAAGAAGTGCATTGATATCTATTTTAGAAAATAAGTTATGATGCACGAAGTCATTGTACCTTTTTGAAAATGACATTTTCAGCAACATAGCAGTTTTAGTGGGAGAAAAAAAACCATTAAAATCAATTCAAAAAAAATAAAAATATATATATTTAGAATCTAGACAGAAAATCCTAGAAGACTCTAGTTTACTTCATCTTCTGATTTCAAACAGTTTAACGACAATATGCATCTGAATGTGAAATTTTTTCTCAAAATGTAGACTTCAATGTTCGTTTAGGCAAAAAAGTGTAACCCACTATTATGGTATCACCCACACCACTGGGTAAAAAAGGTATGTGATACTATCAACAATGTAGTTATGTACTGATTACTTTTTGTTTTTACATAACCTAACATATTTCAAAATTTTCATAGGCTACTTTACACATTGAAGGTAACGAAGGAAAGACTAGAAAAATACAAGTAACACAAACTTAGCTCTGGTGGTTATATGAAATTTGTTGCATGAATTATAAGTATCAATAAATGAAATATCACACTGAAATAATAGATTGCAAATAATTATCTTTTAATCACACACTAGAAGAAAAATTCATGATATTATGCAAAAATGCAGGGCTTTGCATTCAACAGAGCTTCCACAGAAGATGAAATTAAACATAATCTCATACATCTCCTTAGCTTTCAGCAGGGCTTTGCAATTTCTCAAGAGGGTAGCTCTATAATTTTCAGCATAATCTCACACATCTTCGTAGCTTTCCAACCATATAAAATTTTCTATTTTTGGACAACATTAGCATAGTAAACTTTAATTTTCTTTACTAGTGTCTTGACACTCCTAATAGACATATGTCTACCATTTTTTAATAACTTTTGTTATACTGAACCAAATTACAATTAAATTAAATATTATTGTTCTACACCTAATTCTATACATTTTAAAAAAAGTTTTCATTTTTTATTATTTTCATGAAAGTTATCAGAAAATTAAAAAAATGCACAACTTCTAGATCTCACTCTTACCTATCATCCTACCAAAGGGATTTGAAAAATACTGAATATAACTATATCTTTTGTACAACGCACGGAAACAACTATGTTATGTTTTTCTAAAAAAATTAGGAACATGTTTTTGTGCACGCGGGGTTTGACCCTCTTAATCTTATTGGTTTAAAAAAAAAATTAGTATTTTAGAAACTAAATTTAGAGTACTACAATTTTTATGTTTTACACATCTTATTTTCAATGCATGACTCTGAAACGTCTGTTCCAAGTTCAGGTTTACCCGATTTCAAAAAAATGTGTACACTTATACCGACTTGGTGCACATACCGATAAGACATAGTTGAATTACATGACTGTAGATACAATGATCATGACGTAATTCTTTTTATTATTAATATAGCGGGAGTTGGCTCTAACCTACTATTTTACAGATAAAAATAAATTATTTTTGTCAAAATATAAATATTATTACAATAACACTATAAAGGTGCAAAAAACATTTGCACAATAAAATAGAATGTTGACATCATCTGAATAAGACTATACACTTGTACATTGTTATTTTCCAATAGAATTGGAGATATAACCAACTTATAAATTTTTAAAAAAATCAAAACATTGAAAAATTACAATACTAATAATATAAATTTTTCTATAAGAATATCAACAAGATTTCTTGACAAAAATTGTTAGAGGCAAGAGTTTTTCTTAATATTGACCAGAGCTAGATCAAAGAGACAATACTTACACATAATAGGAAGACATAATGATATATAGTGAAACATAAAACAAATAGCTAGACATAATAAGGGATGCATAGTGTCTAGTTCGTACCGAGATGGTAATGTTGAGGTGTTCTAATACTAGTAGGAAGAAGTAATAGCAATAAGAAGTGTTGTCTCAATGATCATAACAAATGACACCTCTTGGCATGGCTGCTTTTATATGGTATTGGAAGGAAACCTGCAGAATTAAGAAGAAAAAATTTAGCTTTAGCACTCATTTTCCTTATAACTCCACGCTTTTCAATTTAACCTACATCTTTAGTGTAAATGGTTTTGGTTTATTTTATGGTGGATTGAAATAAATAGGATCATTAGATTTTTTCACCATTTTAACTTTAGGTTTTTAATATATAACATTATTATAAATTTTATCTATTATGAATTATTCTTCAAATATGTTTTCAAAATTAATAGAAATTTTATATTTAATTTATATAAATTATATGATAATTTAATTTATTATCATATATTAATTTTTTTATATAATTTAAATATAAAATTTATTTTAATATGAATATATTTATGTTTATTTTATATTTTAAAAAAGTAGATTATAAAAAATTACAATTAATAAAGTAAAAATTAAAATAGAAAATTTTGACAAAAAATATAATTTTAACTAGCTTTCATTATCTTATGTATATTGTTATCCTCATAAAAAATTATCTACAAATAATTAAGTACTAAACAACTAAGGCAAAATATGATAGTGGATTATTTAATTTAATGATGACACTAATTAGCTTCATCCTCACTATTTAATTTTTTTTAAAAAAATTGCTTTCATCCTCCCTATTAATTTTTCTTAAAATATTTCAATAGTATTAATATATTATTTATTTATAAGTCAAATTTAATAACTCAAATTCAAGAATATTTAATAGATTGTTACACAATTTGAAACAATATATGATATTTTAAAAATAAATTATTAGTGTGTGAGAAATAATTGTAATTTAAAAGTAGGGTTTTTCTAAGTTCATTTTTTTAATTAATGTGTTTCTATTACTTATAAGTTTGTTTTATCACATACATTTATTATACCATTCAACTACTTCAATTTTCCTAAACATCTCAAAAATATCTTTTAATAATTAAGATTTAAGGAAAAATATGTATCTCAATATGGTTTACATTATGGTTAATGGCTAGAGTTAGACCTTTGATCACAGTTAGAGTTCATGGTGAGGGTTATGATTATGATTATAGTCAAGATCATGGTTAGAGTTAAGATTTACATCATTGTTACTTTTATCATTAAATATATGATCAATGTTTACTATTACAATTATGGTTAGGTTTAAGATTTATATTGTGCTTGTAATTATGGTTAGAGTTAGGGTTTTGATTAGGGTTAAAATTTTGGGTTAGGGTTAGCAGAAGAGTTTAAGTTTATGTCATGGTTAGGATTATGATTGGGTTCAGAGTTTGTGTTATGACCTTGTTTAGGATTAGGGTTAGGAGTTTTCAATAGAGTTTTGTGTAAGAATTATGGTTAGGGTAAGGGGTTATGTCATGGTTACTACTATGTTTAGGGTTAGGATTTTGAATAGGGTTAGGGTTAAGCTTACAATTGAGGTTAGATTTAGGAACTTGGTTAGTTTATTGTTAGAGTTAGGGTCTTTATTATTGTTAGAGTTAGGATAATAATTTAGGTTTATGTCATGATTACAGTTAGGGTTGTCTTTACTATTTGGGTTATGAACTCGTGTAAGATTAGGATTATGGTTACTCGTAATGGAGCATGATTTAATAGTCTTCCAGCTAACCTTATTAGATTTACAAATATATGCAAAATAATAGACCAATTTTATATCTCTAATTCAACTTCAATGTCTCTTCCGCATATATTAAGCTTTATAAACAACAAATATGATTAGTCTGATTTGTTAATCATTATGGTCTACGATGAATGCATCTATTTTGCAAATAGTAAATTTGAGCATGCATCAAAGTTTGCAGATATTATAATTTTTCAAACTCTTAATAGGTTAGGAAATTGTATGCGTGAGTACTGAGAGACTTGTAAAGGTGATTGCAATCTCCTACATTTTTCAAAATTTCCACTTATCCATTTTGTAGCTAGCATCTTAGCTTCTGTGAAAATCTTACTGCAATCGACGACAAATTTGTAAATCAATTTGAAATGTGTTTATGATATTTTTATTATTTGAATTTCGAATTGCATGCCATATCTTCAAATAGTATATTGAACTGCAAGTTCTAATGAACAACAGTAGAGTATAATACAAATTATACAAGAAAAATGGTGGTCATGATAATGTTCTAAATATAGTAGAGCACCAAAGTAGAAACACAAAAAGGAACATTTGTCCCAGGATTTAATGACAGTTTCACTAAGACTAAATGGAGTTTCACAAATATAAGTTGTAGACGTAATTATTTTGTTTGTTACAATTTGGGTAATTGTAAAGTACCTAAATAATATGTATGCTACAATGTGTGATCCACAAGGATTTGAAGAAGATTAAGAATGATCTGTTTGACATATCCAAGCAGTGGTCAGTTGCAAAGAAATCTGAGGTTTATCTACAAGATGAACAAAACTGTTGCAGCAGAGGTGAAACCTCTGATGCTTTTGAAACTACCGGGGGAATTCCGAAACCACTGCCTGATGACATCCAGTGGTTTGTCATGACTGGCCAAGAATGGAATTTGAAATAAAACCAAACATATAGGCAAAAATATAAATATAAATTTGTTTGCATGATGATTGAAACCTTGAATCGAGGGGAAAACAAAAGTAATGCTTACTTCAAATATATTTGCAATCCAACTCTCCATAAAACAGATGTAGCTGCAATCGAACTCTACACTGACCTGCTCTCGCTGGGCTGGACACTGAAAATAAAGAAGACCTATTGCAAACAATAAACAGTGTGGTTTTTCTAGTTTTCTTCTTCCTTTGTCGACCTTCTTTCAATGTAACTATATTTTTTTCAGAAGAATAGATTTGTCTATAGATCTAGATCTGCCTTAAATGCAACCAACAACCAATGCCCGACGAAAGTCCTTTTTAGTTACTTCAATGCATAACTCATGTTTTGAATCAATGGCAGGGACTAATATCTATTTAAACGGTATCAAAGACAAAAAAGAGTCAAACATTTTTTTTTCAGTTACTTGAAAACATACTGTTTTTTTTGCAAATTTTTTGTGATTTTCCACCACAAA
The DNA here is from genome assembly GCA_018584345.1 of Thuja plicata. Taxonomy (NCBI): domain Eukaryota; kingdom Viridiplantae; phylum Streptophyta; class Pinopsida; order Cupressales; family Cupressaceae; genus Thuja; species Thuja plicata. The sequence goes on from MU224017.1 coordinate 476,338, forward strand.
ATATACAGATCATGAAGAACAAATGCTGAAAATTTTTCAAAAATCTATTATATTTTCCTTTTTTTTAAATTTGATCAACAATACATTTTACATCAAAATGTTATCCAGCCTTTCTACAAGAACTAACAATACTGCCGTTTACATTTTTCTAATACACAGTTTCGTTGCTACTGATTTTCCTTGATTACGGACCTCAGCATCTGCGGAGTTTGAGGTTCCATCTTCCCCTCCAGCATCCGCACCACTTGTTCCATGCTTGGCCTCTTCTCCTCCTCCCTTTCTATGCATAACAACCCCACAATGCCTGCTCTTCTTACTTCTTCAATATCCGCCTCCGCTGCAATAACTTCCTCCATAATATTAATCGTCTTCCCCTGGCAAATTTGAGTTGCGGCCCATGCAGGAAAGTAGTATTGACTTGAATCTTGCACCTTTAAATCTAGACTTCTTCGGCCAGAAATGATTTCCAAGAGCGTAATACCGAAACTATAAACATCAACTTTAGGAGTGATGGGAAGACCGGAGATCCATTCTGGAGCCAAATACCCTCTCGTTCGTCTTGTTGTGGTCAATACACGGCTGAAATCTCTACCCACAAGCTTTGACAGCCCAAAATCTGCTAACTTAGGTGAAAAATCACCATCCGGAAGAATGTTCTCGGGCTTTACATCACCGTGAATGACGCGACCTCTGCACTCTTCGTGGAGATAAACTAAACCTCGCGCAGTGCCTAAAGCAATCTGGAATCGGGTCCTCCAATCCAGTACCTTCTGTTTACTTTTGGAATGAGTAGTGAAGAGTAGGGAATTTAGAGAGCCATTGGGCATGTAATCATAAACCAGCAACCTTCTGGATCCTTCTCCACAAAACCCTCGAAGTCTGATCAAATTTGCATGTTGTATGCTGCCAAGAGAACTGATTTCAGCTCGGAACTGCTTATCATGTTGTCTTGAACTAGATTCCAATTTCTTTACCGCCACAAGCGTACCGTCTGTTAGACATCCTTTGAACACTGAGCCGAATCCTCCGCTCCCCAACTTGGTTCTGAAATTCCTAGTTGCAATCTTCAACTCCTTGTAACTATACATTCTAAGAAAAGACTGCGGAATCTTCAATCGTCTCCACTGGTGGTCGTAGGCGATATCTTTGCAAGATTAAAAATGAAAAGATACTAAAAGCAAGAGCGACAGTGAGAGTACTTACAATAATTATGATTTTCAGTTTGGAAGAGGGCCATTTTTTATAATTTGGAAGTGCAGAGGCAGCTACTCGAATGGAGACATTCCCTCTTTTATTTGATGGAGAGTTGTTCATGTTTAGCAAATCTCCTGACCAGATTTTGCAGTGCACAGAAGGAGAATCAAAAGCAAACGCAGTGCAAGAGCAGTTGCGGAGGCAGGCTTTCTGGCAATCTGCCTTGTTGGGTGCAGGGTATGAAGAAGCTGAATCGTCGGGCAACATTACACCAGGCTCGATAAATTCGTCAGTGCTTCCGTTTCTGGTATCGCAGTTTAATGGGGTCTGCCGAACACAGCCACTGGACCACCAGTCTTGCGAATCCCTGGCCCGCTTATCTTTAGGGATAAAGCCTTCCACGCAGCTGCAGAAGTCAAGATTGTTGGAGTTGCAGGTTCCGTAAGGGCCACAAAAACCATATGCAGTGCACTGATCTCTGGGGCGAATCCCCACCATGGTCCATTTAGTGTCATCAAACAAAGCATATTCTTGTATTCCTCCGGAGTCAATTTGGAGAAAACGTGGGATCCTTGTCAGCAATTTATAACTGAAATAAAAACCAGAACTAGTACTCTCAACGCTGACATTGAAGCGGTCTTCGTTTGTCTTTTCGGGAACTGCACTGAAAGATTTGCCGTCCCATGTTCCACTTTCCCAATACTGGACAGAATTGTTCCAAGTGAGCACGAATTGTTTAGCCCCAGATGGATCCAACTGGAAGGACAAACGCCCAGGAGCGGGATCCATTGAGTTTTTCCAACACACTAGCTTTTGCTGTCCACCGACCCTCATTCCTTGCAACCAGGTATTTACAGGATGGTCAAAACTCTGCCATAGAGTCTCAGATTCATTGTCATTGCTCAGCATTATAAAATTACCAGAATCCAATAGAATAGCTCGCGAGGACTTGTTCGATACGCTGACCGACCAAAGAGAGGTGCCCTGTACATCAAACAGTCCCAGATTACCTTCTTTAGACAGCTTCAGAAGGCCAGGCCTGTTCTTCGCAGGATTCTCCCTATTAGCCACCCAAACGACCCTCTTTTCTGGTATGTTGGCATACCAGATGCCAACATACCAGTTATTGCTTCCATTTGGGCTGAAGAATCCCAATTCAAAGGTGCCATTCTGTGATATAATTGTCTGATTTCCAATAAGCGAGCCACCCAAGGGAAGGGAGTCTCCCTTGTCAGTAGCAGTAGATAACACATCACAGTAGCAAATTATAACAAGAGCAGAGATCATATATGGTAGGAGACCCTCCCTTGCCATTTTCGTAATATTGGTTTCCATATACAGTGCTAAAACTCAGAAAAATCGAGCCCCCTTTTTCTGAATATCTCGTGTTCTCAATGTGTGTGCCTGGGTCAAAGTCTTCTATTCATACACCGTGAGCTGCATTAAAGTGTTGTTCATATCTTGTGTGTCCGGTTAAAGTCTTCTGTTCATACTTCATGCGCTAGATTAAAGGGTTATTTCGGAGTTAAAGTCTTGTGTTCATAGAGTCTGTGTTGGATTAAAGTCATCTGCTCATACCTTGTGTAGTAGGTTAAAGTCTTATGTTCATGTATCAGGTTAAATAGTTATCTGGGAGGCAAAATCTTCTATAGACCATGTGCTCGGTTGAAGTCTCCTGTATATCTTGTATGCTGTGCTGAAGTCTCCACTTCATATCCACGTGTGGAGTTAAACAGTTATCTCAAGGTCAAAATATGTGGTTCAGATATATATTTTCTATTTTCTATTTTAGTTCTATGTTTCATCTTATTTGATCAGTCATACATTTTCTTATTATATCTTTTTCTTTTTTTAAATATTAATTTTTCTACTATGTAGACATTAAATTTGATAGGGGCATTTATTCCTTAAAGTATTATTTTTGTCTAATTCGTTCTATAATATTTTAACTCCAACCAGTTTAATGAGAATGAATTTAAAAGGTGCATGAATCATATTGAAGTCCTCAACTCCAAAATATGATCTAGGATTGTAGTTGTAGCAAGTTTGTTGCGTAATACAACAACATTGATAAAATTATACTATCATGTAGGTCATATTAATTAAACACTACAAGCCTTACACCAAAACAATATTTTATAATAATGTTTATTCTATTATAAAATTGCGTGAAGTGATCCTAAATATTTAGGACATCCATTATGATCTAATATATTTTGCATCTGTAACAATACCAACTAATGTATGCTTTCAAGGAGCAAGGATAGTAAAATTAGCCTATAGGTTTATTCTTTATTGTTATTATGTATTTTATAAAGAGGGTTGTGGACATTCGAACTAGATTTTTTCCCCTAAATTAATTCTTTGGGGTGTAGATTCTAATCAAAATTTCCATACATTTTAAATCAAGTATTATTCTCAACAAAAAATATAAATTAAATATTATTCTCAATGTGTTGATTCCAAAACTATGACTATACTATCAATTTACGTATTGTAAAGTTATATGCAGTTTTTGGTTATTAGAAATTTGATATGAACTAAATAACATGCTTATAAGAATAAAATTAAGTGGACATTTTTAGTGAGTAATATTTGGGTAAGTGCACCAAGATGGTGAACAAAAAGAGGGGTATAAGTGGCCACTTTTTTTTCTTCTAAAATCGGGAAACCTAAACTTCACATAGAGATTTGAGAGTCATGCACTCAAAACTAGGAGTTGTGCAAAGAATAAGAATTGTAGTACTCTTAATCTAGTTTCTAAACTACAATTGTTTTTAAAAAATGGATAAGATTAAGAGGGTCAAACCTCTCGCACGCAAAAAATTGTTCCTGATTTTTTCAAAAAACATAACATAGATGTTTCTGTGCGCTTCACAAAATATATAGTTAGATTTATTATTTTGAAAAACCCTTTGGTAGGATGATATGTAAGAGTGAGATCTAGAAGTTGTGTATTTTTTGTAATTTTTTGTTAAGTATTTTTATTTATGAATTTTTGAAGTGACCGCATCCTGAAAATCTGGTACCTGTTCATGCGCTGGGCATAACTTGCATCAAAATAATTGAAAATACTAACTTTTTTTTAAAAGTGTATAGAATTTAGTGTAGAACAGTAATATGTTATTTGTTTTGAATTAGGTCAAGTAGATCAAAAGTTATTAAAAGAATGGTAGACATGTCTGTGAGGACTATCAAGACACTAGTAAAGAAAATTAAAATTTACTATACTAATATTGTCCAAAAATAGAAAAATTTATATGGTCAAAAAGATGAGAAGATGGTGGTAATTTTACAGATACCGACTTGATCATTTGCAAAGTTGGTGACAATCAAGTTGAGAAATCATATTGGAAGATGAAAAAATGTGTAAAGGGACAAAAATGGAGGGAAAATGGTTTTGCAAGCCTTAGGGTCATTTTCCAACCCTCTTACCAAGCCAAAAACCACACGGTTTTGATGTGCAAAGCGAGATAGTTTGAAAAGTAAAAGGTACCATGCATAGTTTTACATAAGCAGTACAAGTTATGTAGAACTAAAACTATAATTTTGAGTTTTCCCTAACCCATACGGGTTATGAAGACATCAAAATGTATGCTTGTCAACTTACAATTTGCTACACATATGTATAGACATCCATATATAGTATGTGTTTATATATGTATTTATGCATATCTATAGTTATATATACATATATTTATATGTATAATATGTTTGTATACTCTCTCTCTCTCTCTCTCTCTCTCTCTCTCTCTCTCTCTCTCTCTCTCTCTCTCTCTCTCTGTTTCCTAGTTCTACATAACCCATACATGTTATGCAAAACTAAGGCCAAAAGTTCTATTTTTACATTTAACTAGTACAGGTTATGAGAAATTTTGAATGTTGTCAATAGGTTTACATAACCCTTACAGGTTTTGAGAAAATATTCATATTTTAGTCCTCAAAACCCATACACGTTTTGAGGAACATTTTTCTCCTCAAAACCTGTACTTTGAGGATCATTTTTTTTTTTTTTTTTGAATTTTTCAGAACACACATGGGTTATGAGATTTTTTTTTGCATGTGGCCACTTTTCTATTCACCATCTTGGTGCACTTACCCATTTTATTTATTTATTTCTATATATTATTTTCTTTATATCACTTCTAAATTTATAAATATTGTTAGCATAGTCATATTGAGAGCATGACTCTAGCTTTCAAAATGATAATGTATTTTCCAAAATTAAAGGCTTTATTGAAATGAAAATCTTGGTTCAAACAATACCTAAATGTATTCTCATTAAAGATTATTTATTAATCCTTGTCTTTTAGGTAGGAGACTGAATTATGTTTTCACTTAGCCTTTCCATATTAATCCATAGACATCAAAATGCTTATTGACGATGATAGTAGATCTTGCTAGATTACCTACATTCTTGGAAATGATGTCTCTTTACTCTTGGTTCATGTGAATGGAGATGGTGGCTCGTCCTTTCCCCATTATGGGAAGAAAATGAAATGCCTTTGAGTACAACGCCATTTAGATGTTTTATTGTGTCAGTTAAATTGTCTGTGGTGTTTCATCTCCTCTCTTCCAATGGCCTTTGGTGTACAAAATGGGTAGTGAAAGGAATAGGGTTGAACCCACCTTGTTTCATAAATAACAAGATAATCACCCTATTTTAGATGAATTTTAGGCAAGCGGCTTGACTCCTTATATGGAGAAGCTTCATGGACACGATCCATAAGTTACCAGTTCCTTCTTGTATGGGTGGGAGGATAGTATTTTGAAAGTGTATGTGTTGAAATATAGATATCAAAGAGGACTTTATTGCAAAATTTTCTGGTATGTTGGTGGAGGGAAATTTTTTTTCTAGGGACTGCAAAGCTTCATTTGAAGCTATGAATATTTTCTTCAAAAACCATGAATGAGGGAAGGTCAAGAGAGCTACCAATGAGGGTCTTAACCGTACTACATTCAAACCACTTTGGGAAAATGTTGCAAAAGTAACAATGGGATATCCAACCCTAGATGGTCATTTTACTAGTTTTTTTAGTTACCATTTCATAATTTTGATCCATTTGAACTATGACAAATGTACCTCTCTTCCCTTATACATTTTTCTATCTATCTATCTATCATGGAATTAAAGTTCATAAGAAAAAACCTTCTACTATGGTCCTTCATGAGGACCTTATTCTCCTTATATTGGAGCATGCCAAGGCTATTTCCATTCAAAGTAAGCCCACCCCCTCTAAACAGGGTGTTGAGTTTTCTAAAAATATCTTGTTATCATATTGGAAAATAGAAGCACCCAAAACTAGACAATTTGACCCATAATTGGTTGCATGGTTTTGAGACCAATAATGATTATTATGAATATGTGCCCTTAGATGATTTTGTTCCAAACTTCTTAACCCTGTCTCTACTAAGAAAGGTAAAGTTTAAGTGCGCAGGAATCCTCAAAAGATTCTAAGTTGAATAAGGGCAAGAAAAAAGATCGTATTTTGTCCTACTCAATTATCAGGGACAAAAGGAAAATAAATGCCCCCATGTAAAGAAAGATAGAAAATGATTGATTTGGATGTGGGGAACATGAATGAAATCTAAGATTCTAGTTTGGAGCCTCCTTTTGTGGATGCATTGGGGGTAGATTTTCATATCTAGATCCTTCTTGACACTGAGGACACCCCTATGGAGAAGGGTTCCTCTACTAATGAAATAGAGGATATGATGAAGAATTCCAAGGATCTCATGGATGGTCAGAATAGCCTCTTCAAGAGGTTGGTGTCAGAAGTCTATGTGATCAAAGATAGGACACTTTGAATACAAATGCCACTTTCAAAAATGTGAATAAAATTATTTATTTAATACAAACTATTGCAAAGGATGTTAAGGATATGAAGATGGTTAATGAAAAAAAAATTAGGAGCCTTCAAGAATCCCTTGATAAGGTACATGATAAGTTGAGGGTCATGGTAGTTGTTAGTAGAAAAACTATGCGAAATAATATTGATGGGCTCAAAAGATTGAACAAGAAGGAAAAAGCCCTCCGGGGTCTATCCAAAGGCAACTCTAGTTCTCTTGCAGTGATTTTGAAAGATAAAGGAAAGAAAGAGGTGGTGGCTCAACATAATACAAGCATGGGTCTTTCTCTTGGTCCTTCTACCAGGACTCATAGCTGTAACACCCCAAAATTGGCATCTTGCAACCCTAACCAATTTTGTTGCATTTGTCATTCTTTTGGATCATCAAAGTCCTATTGTACTAGGCAATTCTGAGTTTTTGACTGACTCTACTCGACCTGAGTGTCAAATGTAGAAAATCCTAAATCTGCATTAATCATACATCATATTTAATTCTTAAATACCAATTGGCTAAACAAACCTTATGATCAAATTAATTTAATTATAAAGTCCTAGCACTTTAAGTAAATTAAATTCACCCTCTTTAGTTGAGACACATGAAAAAGGAATTAAATAATATTTAATTGTTAGATAAATATCCTCATTTCAATAATTGAATTTAATTATTCAGATAATTGAGAAAAAGAAATTATGAGGTCATATTTATTTAATTAATTAAATATTCTCTCAAAAATCTTTCTTTTATTCAGAAATGGAAACTTTGAATTAATTGTACTTTAAAGAGAAAGAAAACAATTTAATTCAAATAAAACAGAATTAAATCAAAGGAAGAAAACAGTTAAAGCACGAAGAAAACAATTTATTGTATTCTTTTAAATAAAGCTTTCTATTTTAAACTGGCTTTTCTATCTGTTTTATTTCAAAGAGGAAAGTTTCTATTTTGATCATCTTTGAGTCTATAAAATAACTCTCATTCTTCATTCAAAACCCCCACTCACTTTTATGCATTGTTAGAATACTGAATTATTGTCATAGCTTCATATAGAATAATATTATTTTTTGCAATAGAATAGCTTCAATTTCTAGAATAATTGCATTGATCATTATGTCTTAGATTATCTCATATCTCTCATTTCTTAGTATAATCTTGCATTGTATTGCATTCATCATGATAAATCCTTTGTTCCTAGATTGGTCCATGGTTGTGAGACTCTCGTTCTGAGAGCTATTTTGAAAACCCCGTCTGGATAGAAGGCAACAGGTCAAATCATGCAGGCAAACAAGATGAATAATCTCATATTCAGTCTTGTGTGTACCTGGTGAAGAAGGACTATGTTGAAGTGTATGGTGAATTAACAAGGCCAAATTTACCACATACATTTCTGGCGCCCACCGTGGGGTAGGTACATTTCTGTTCTGGCCTCATTTCATTTCATCTTTTTTTATTTTTTGGCATTCTATCTATACTTCCGTACAAGTTCTATTTTAACTTCACGTGAACTTTCTATACGTCTCACGTGAACTTTCTAGTTCTTTGCGTGGCTTGCAGCACTTCTTCGTGCGACCTAGCATACTTTATCGCGTGAAATTATAGACCAGAGCTTTCATTTTGATATTTTATTGTCTCAATTTTCTAACCACATGTTGTTTTTTGACAACTGTGTTTCCCTGATTTTATCTTTTGAAACAGCTTGACAGTGGTTTGTAGGATGCTGAGATAAAGAGAAAGCCATCATAAACTTCTGACATGTTTGTTGTAGGACGCTGATATAAAGAAAGGCATTACAAACTACTAATGGGTTTTATTTTAGGACATTTGTCGAAGACCTTACATATTTTCACAACTTCTTATATCTATTTTCAGTAGTTAAAACACACTTTGAAGTTGGTGCTTAAAATGAATCATTATCTTGCGTGATTGAAGTGTTTTTTAGATTGTAATCCTAAGAACTACATGAACGTATCCTCTCCCCTTGTCTTTATGGATCTTGGGTGTAAGAGAAATTTATGTGATTCTTCTAGAGTGGCTACCTCCCGAGAGCTTTAGCAGAGCCGGTGAGAGTGGATGCCCAAGTGGTAATAGGCTAAAGCCAAGCCCTTCCAAACTGGTATATAAAAAATGCTATTGTGATTAATGTCACAATAGACAAGTGTGAATTTGTTGTGGCAACCAAAATCTCCTCCAGTACCCTAGTGGTGCATTAAAGTCCCAACATCGTTAAGGTGAAAGCCTTTCTTTGAACGCATTGGGAGAGCCTCCTTTATTGGGAAAATGACTTGATCACAACCACCTGAACAGATGACCTTACTAAAAACTATTGTTCTAGTTTTCCAAAAACCCTCTATCTATTGGCGTGGAAGGTTAGAGACTGACTAAGATGCCCCACATTCTTATGGCTTTTAGTAGAGATAATAGCCCTTTGGGGTCTGAAGCTTGGTATGCCTGAGAAGTGAGTGCATATGTAAGGAGGAGCCCGTGCTTCCAAGCTTCTAAGTTATCTGCTAAGAGTAAGTGTAGCTGAACTTTGGTTGAAGTGGGGATTCAACATATATTGTCCTGGCTATCCTAGGGTTGTGATGTTCTTGTTCTGGTACTACAAACATTTTGTTTAATGTGTTTTTCATGGGTGTATAATTTGAACAATCAAAACTATCTTCAAAATGCACAAATTGTCAATCTTAAACATGTCCAAAACAATCTGTAACTTGAACTATCTGTCTGAAAATAGCATGATTTCATCTTGGAAAATGCAAATTTGTCTTAACAGTCTGATTCTGTAAACGTCTTTTTTTTCAACATTTGCATAGTTTCACACAAAATTTCTAAATCTTTGCATCATTCAGTGAGAATCTTCGCACGATACGTAGTATACTGTCACGCAATATTTGGCAATAGTGCTATTACTTTGTCAGTCTTTATTCTATCAACTGGTGTCATTCTTCACGTGAAGCAAGCATTTATTCATGTGGTTCGGTGAGAAACTTCACATGACAGAGCATTTTGTCACATGAAACTATAGTCTTTTGTCCAAAATAGCAAGTTAAAATCTGTCATTCAGTTGTACTTCTATCAAATCTGGTCTCTGGTATGGGTCCATTTTTCTGCCATTCATCTTCACATAGTCTGAAACTTGGTTTCTTGGGTTGAGAACTACGTGATTCTTTCTTAAACTGGTATTGTCTCATGTCTTTTTGATTTATTTCATCCGTGTCGTCATGCCTTGTGTTGCAATAGTCATCTCTTGGCTTGTTTCAGCCTCATCTTAGACAATTTGCACCAAGGATACTTCACCTTTTGGCACATTCTATGCAATTACTTTGAGATAGTTTCAAGTTTGGTCCTAGTTCACATTCCTTGTTCAAAACTTTGTCTATGACTGTCACAACTCCGAGTGGAAAAACATTTCCTTCAATCAATCAAGATGAATCTGTACTTTCCACACCATTACCGACTACATCTAGTGAGGAATCATCTAGATCTCCTTCCTCGGTACGATGACGTTACAATAAACGGTCATTTCTTGTGGATCTTAGTAGGGTTTGAAATCCTTTGTTCCAAGAAGACCCAAATTTAGAGAACACTCAATCTTTTCATACCAAGTCTTTACACCTTGAATCCTTGCATTTTGGCAAGATGGCAGATCATAACCAATCAGGTGGTGAGGTTAGCAGAATTGACCTCTTTAAAAATTGGGGTAAGTCCCATTATAAAGACCCCCCTCACGATGTAGAAGTTGAAATCACTCAAGATTATATTACACACGCTCGTGCTAACAAAGAATTCTGTAAAATGATGGGAATTCTACTAGCTGAGGAAAAAGAAAAATACATTCTTGAACTATCCAATCAAGGGGCTAAGTTACCTTCCAATTACGCTTTAGAAACACTTGTTGAGAAAGAGGAAGAAACTAAAAATTCCCGCTTGCACAAAGAAATGCAAGCTATGCGAGAGCAACTCTCACAACTCTTGAAAGAAAAAGACAAACCTGTCACACAATTCACATTGGAAAGCATCTATCCTTTCCCATTTGATAAAGATCTTCACATGCCTTCTTTTCCCAAAGGAGTTGAACTTCCTAAATATGACAAATACTTGGGTACATCTGACCCTCAAGACCATTTGAGAGAATTTGGTGCTCTCTCCATGGAATTCATGCATGACACAACCTATTTTATGCGTCTTTTCCCATGTAGTTTGGGAGGATCAGCTATGGAATGGTTCTCTAGACTACCAACTGGCATCAAGACCTTTGACGAAATTACCAATTTATTTCTACAACATTATTCTCACAACATCCAACATCCGGTTCATATTCAAGATCTTTTCAACTTGAAACAAAACAATGGGGAATCCTTCTTGGCATTTCTTCAAAGATGGAGACAACTCTATACACGATATTCTCGCAAGATACCTGAATGTGAAAAGTTGGACATCTTTCTCGATAATCTTCTCCCCAATTTTGGGTATCAAGTACAGCTACAAGGTCCTCTAACCTTTGATGACATAATTAAACAAGCTGTAAGAATTGAGACATTTATGATCAAGAAAGGAGAATTGACCTTACACAAGGAAAATAAACAAGGGTCTTCTTCCTCAAGCAAAGATAAATCCAAATTTCCCAACAAGAACCAAAATGTTGTGAATGACGGCGTTGTAAACAATGTGGTTGCTAAGCCTTCCAAGGCTGCCTTTAATCTCACTACCACGATGCAAGTGGCCAAAGCCACTAAACAGGCTATGGCAGAATCCAAACCGAGTACTTCAAGATTTTCTAGACCTAAACCTTGGGCTCCTAGGCCCAAGTGTGAATTTACTCCTTTAGGAGAACCTCTTGAGGCGGTTCACAAAACTCTTGTGGACAATCAGTTACTTACTCTGTTGGCTAATCCATGACCTTATGATCTGCAACCAAGGCCCTCTTGGTGGAAAGAGTCTGCTTATTGTGATTTTCACCAAAACAAAGGTCATAAAATAGCTACTTGTTTTAAGCTGCGGCATACAATCCAGGATCTCATTGATAGTGAGGTTATTGTTGTGGGAAGTCACAACAAAAACTCTAATCACCAAGCTTTCAAGGATCCATTTCCTCCTCATGGGAAAGGTGAATCATCTAAAGGCAAAAATACTGATGCTAAGGTCAACTATACTTACACCAATAACGAAAATGTCATTAATATGGTTGAACCTGTTGACACTGAATATTGTAATGTCCTCATTCTCAAGGGAAAGGAAGATACTTCTAAGTCCAAAACACCTTTCATTTTGTGAGGGTCTGCGCCTCATTCTTCTAAACAAAGATAGTCTCAAGTGAGTGCTAATATCGTTACCCGATCTCGCGCTAAGGTCATTCTTAAAGGCCCTGAGCCTTCTATATCTACATCAACTCAACTTTTAGACAAAGCTAAGGTTGACTCTATTACTAAGAATCCCAAAGTGGGTTCCTCATCTAATGCTACCAAATATAGCATTCTTGATCAATTGCAACGTACTAATGCTCAGATAACTATTTTTGAGCTCTAAAAAATCTCCCCTGCTCATAGGGAAATCCTGGACAAAGCCCTCACTGAGGCAAATGTCCCAAAAGATCTTGATCTTGACTACTTTCAATCTATGGTAGGTCACTTGACCTCCTCACATTACTTGTCTTTCTCTGAGGAAGATGACCATTCTTTGAGTCACCCGCATAATAATCCTCTACACATTGAAGTCATGATAGGTCCAAAGCGTGTTCACAGTGTTCTCATAGATAACAGTGCTGGCCTAAATATTTGCTCTGCTAGTTTCCTTGTTGAGTTAGGCTATGGTGAAGATTGCATTGATGCCCGCAAAAATATTACCATTAAAGCCTATGATGAGGAAGAATGTAAATCCAAGGGTTTAGCTGTTTTGCCAATTAGAGTTGGTCCTGTTGAACGAGATGTTATCTGTCAAGTGCTTGACATCCCTTTGGCATACAATATCCTATTAGGAAGGCCATGGATCCATGAAATGCAAGCTGTCCCTTCCACATACCATCAGTGCATCAAGTTCCCATTCCAAGGCTCTGAAGTGACTATACCTGCTAATACACGCTATGATTGCAATGCCCTCACAAAATTTGCTGACATCCTTGTACCTACCAACAGAGAATCTATTGAAATGCTTGAGGATAAATTAAAAGAAATGGAAAAGAACTTGACTCTCAAAGAAACTGATATGGGAGGATATCATATTGGACCTGTATTATCTATTACATCTTTGCCTTTGTCTCCCCGTTCTTTTGGGAGACCTTCTGAGAACACTAAACCTTCTACGATTCCTCCTCCAACAAAGTATGGTGGTACCTTTGTACAAGCCACAGTACCATTAGAAGAAGAAGTTGAAAATAGAGCTATCAAATCTTGGATCTATAAAGGAGAAGACAATTCTGAAAATACTCCTCCTTATGACATAAAACCTGAACAATATGGAAAAGTTTTATCTATTATGCAATGTTTTGGCTATAAAGGAGATGGTCCCATAGGTGTGAATCATAAGGGATTGATTGCACCACTTGAAGCCATTGGTCGTAGAAAACATGAATCTACAGGTATAGGCTTCTAGAAACTCACATTCCAATTGGGAATAAACAAGTTTGTACCTTAGGAAGATAAGAAACCAACACCTGAAGAAACACCTAAAGTTGTAGAACTTGAAGACAGCTCTGATTAGGATACTTTTCCTTATCCTATTCCACCAGACCTGGCAGCATTCTTTGCTAAGCCGGATAACTTTGTACCACATGTCAGTACAGTAGACACTGACAATGATTCTAATACCACCACTTCACTTGCTCCATTAACTTATGAAGAGTGGAAAGACATATACACTCTAAACTCTAGTCATCAGGGTAATTTATTCATGCTACCACACTTTCAAAAATAGTTTGACCATGAATTCCAGTCACTTCTCCTTACACAAGAGGCAACTGATGCTACAAACACTGCTGAGGTACCTAGGTCAACAGGTGCTCATCTGACCATACCAGAGGTTCTAAGTAGAACTCATCCCAACTGGGGACAAAGAGTTGATTTTACTCACATTCTTGACATGAGACCTAATGATGAAACAAACTCCCATGAATATGAGTTTGATAGCTTGTCATATGCCACTTCTGACAGAGATACAGATATAGCTAATGCATATGAAAAACTTCTTGAAGTAGGTGAAGAGTCTAGTGTAGGGTCACATGAGTCTGACTCCGTAGGTGTTAACATGTCATCTACTACAATCGCTAGGAATTAAAGGAATTTGACTATACCTTTGGATGAGATCACTTTGGGTCTCGACTTGCTTGTCCATGCCTTTGATGATTATACTGTGAACGCACTTGAACCCATCACTCCTCTTTCACTTCACCATCCTAAGCTTATAGACTGGAACTCTACCTCCCCATCTAATGAAGTCCTTACATTCCAGAACGATTATGCTCTTGCATGTTACCTACATGCTGTCGAACCTATAACGTCTCCTACCAGTGAAGCAAGTGTCAACATGACTGAGGTTGACATCAACTATCTTAGTCAAAAAATAAAAAGAAGAAAAAATAGGCACTCTGATGGTGAAAACCACATTGTAGCAGTATCATAGCCTAAAATAGTCAAAATAAAAGACGTATCCAAGGGTGAAAACCTCTCCAAGGCGCCCAAGGATGAGATACTTGATGTGCTTCCGATTCATTTTCAAGAAAGATCATCTATTCTTATTGAACCAACTCAACCTATCAACTTGGGTATAGAGGTAGAACCTCAGATTATTCACTTAGCACAATCACTATCAGAGGTAGATAGAGAGGAATTCACCACATTTTTCAGAAACAAAAAGATTAACTTTGCATGGAAATATTTAGATATGCCTGGATTAGACCCTAATCTCATCATGCATCATCTATCCATTGCACCAGGTGTTAAGCCCATCAAGAAGAAGCTTAATAAAATGCATCCACACGTAGCTCTACTTGTTAAATCTAAATTGGAGAAATTACTTAAGGCAGTGTTTATCAGAGTAATTGATTATGTCGAGTGCATCTCTAATATTGTTCCAGTGTCCAAACATGATAAATCTATAAGAGTCTGCACAGACTTCAGAGACTTGAATTTGGCATGTCCTAAGGATGATTTTCCATTGCTTAATATTGACATGATCGTAGATATGATAGCTGGGTATGAAATGTATTCACTAATGGATGGTTTCTCTGGTTACAAATAGATAAAAATTGCACCAGAGGACCAAGAGAAAACAAATTTCACATGTTCTTGGGGCACCTTCTGTTGGAATGTCATGCCCTTTGGACTAAAAAATGTCGGTGCTACATATCAGAGAGCGGTTACCACCATATTTTATGATATCATGCATAAAACAATGGAAGATTATGTGGATGAAACTTTAGCTAAAAGTATGCACCGAAATAAACATCTTGCTGATCTAGGTCCTATACTATGTTGTATGGAACAATTCAGTCTGAGGCTCAATCCTAAGAAATGTGCATTTGGCGTAACATCTGGTAAATTACTTGGCTATATCATCTCTACCAAAGGTATTGAAGTGGATCCTAAAAAATTACAAGCTATTATGGAAATGCCGCCACTGAAAAATATCAGACAAATGAGAGGACTTCAAGGATAACTACAGTCTATCCGGCGTTTTATCTCTCAACTGGTGGACAAGTCACAACCATTTACCAAGACTTTGCACAAGGGTGTGGCTTATCAGTAGAACAAAGAATGTGATGAAGGGTTCACACAAATCAAGTAGTATCTTGCAAACCCACCAATCTTGATGCCTCCCATTCATGGGAAGCCACTTATACTTTACATATATACTATAGATACATCATTGGGTATCCTATTGGCTCAAGAAGATCAACACAAGAAAGAAAGGGCTATCTATTACATTAGTAGAACTCTGGTCTCATATGAAATGAAATATTCTACTATAGAGAAGGCTTGCCTTGTAGTGGTGTTTGCTTCACAAAAATTGTGACACTATATGATGGCTCATACTACATGTCTAATTGCTAAAATTGACCCTCTAAAATATTTTCTCAGTAAAGCTACCCTCACAGGTAGACTAGCTAAATGGTTCATGCTTCTTAGTGAGTTTGATATTGAATATGTTGAAAGGAAATCCATTAAGGGCCAAGTAATAGCAGATCAGTTGGCAGAAGCACCTCTAGTAGATCATCAACCATTGCACATTGAATTTCTAGATGAGTCCATATTACTTCTTACACATCGCTCATGGACTATGTTTTTTGATGGTTCATTTACCCAATAGGGGTCAAGTGCTGGGATACTGTTCATTACACCTCAACGGTACTCATTACCAAAATCATACAAGATGTTGTTTCCTTGTACGAACAACATTAATGAGTATGAAGCCCTCATCAATGGTATGAAGACCGCCCTTGAGTGGCGCGTGGATGAACTAAATGTTCTAGGAAATTCACAGTTGGTAATTAATCAGGTCAACGATATCTATCAAACAAGGGATGAAAATTTGGTACCTTATAAATGATTAGTTGATGATATTAAATAGTATTTTACTTATATCACATTTCAACAGGTTTTGAGGACAGATAATAAAGTGGCAAACGCTATGGCTACTCTTGCCTCTATGCTGCAAATGCCTGAAAATTATTTTAGACATGAATTCCTGGTGGAGACGTTACGCTACCCAGCCTATGACTCCCCTAATTCCCAGATGATCTGTTCTATCATAGGACATGATTCATCCCGCTACCATCACATCTTCTCCTACCTATGTGACCAGATTGTTCCAAAAACTTACTCCCAGAATGAGAAATGTCACCTAATCCATAGTGCTTCACGGTTTGTCATCATCGCTAATGACTTGTATAAACATGGTCTAGACGGTACCCTCATTAGGTGTTTAGAACTTGATGAATCCAAACAAGCGTTAGTAGAGGTGCATGAACGCATTTGTGGGTCACACTCTAATGGCTTGACATTGGCCCGCAAACTTATTAGAGCTGGTTACTATTGGCCAGATATGGAAAAAGAAGCAACATATTTTGCTAAGTCCTGCAAACAATCTCAATTACATGGAAACCTAATTCATGCTCCAGCCAAGGAGCTAATTCCATTCATTACTTTCTGGCCATTTCAATAATGGGCCTTTGATTTAGTGGGACAGATCTACCCCTCATCCTCCAATGGACATAAGTTTATCATTACAGCTACGGATTATTTTACTAAGTGGGTGGAGGTAGTCCCTCTCACCATTGCAAGTGGCAAAATAGTAGCTATGTTTATTCTCAACTACATCATCTGCAGGAATGGTGTACCCTCAGAAATTATCACGGATAATGGGGGACAATTTAAAAACAAGGATTTGACAGAGCTCTACTCTAAATTTAAAATTACTCAGCATTGGTCTTCCATCTATTATCCTCAGGGTAATGGACAGGTGGAAGCTTCCAACAAAACAATCCTTAAGATCCTGCATCGCATAGTGCATAAATCCGGACGATATTGGCATCTCCAAATCAATGCAGCTCTCTGGGCATATAGGACAAGTATAAGAACACCAATAGGGGCTACTCCCTATGTGTTGGTTTATGGAGCAGATGTTGTGCTACCTATTGAGGTCAAGATTCCTTCTCTGTGAGTCTCTCTGAAAGGCCTCATTACTGATGAAGATACTAGAATATATCAGCTACAAGAGCTATAATTACTTGATGAATGTTTCCAAGTGGCATTCGATCACCTAAGAGCATTCCAAAAGAGGATGTACAAGAGCTATAAAAACAAGGTTAGACCAAGGGACTTCCAAGTGGGTGACCTCGTTCTGAGGGAGAACCCTAAGAATCAACAACATCAGGTCCAGAAAGGCAAGTTTGAACCTAATTGGCTCGGTCCATATATTATTACTGCAGTGTTTGGGTCTGGTACCTATCAACTCTCTACTACTAAAGGAGAACAACTCAAAGAGCCCATCAACGCTCTTCATCTGAAGCGGTTCTACAGCTAAGACATCTTCAGTATCCTCATGTATATACTAAAGTCCTAAAAAAATTCTAAAAATCTGAAAAAGTCCTGAAAAAATGATCATCTTAGTGAAAACCTAGCGATAGGCGCTTTGATGTATCTCCAAAAAAAATCATATATTCCAAAAATACAAAAAAAAACAAAAAATTGAAAAATACAAAAAAAAAGAGAAAAAGAAAAATAGTGTCATTGATGAAAACCTGACAAACAGGCATCATGGTAGCAAAAAAAAGAATTTATGCCAAGAAGGTGAAAACCTAGTAAATAGGTGCCTCTTGTTCCCCAATGCTATATCTATCACAACACCACTTGGCTTTACGCATTCGCTTTCCTGCATTGTTGCTTTCCTACTTTCCTGCTTACATTTGCTTTCAGTTCCTGTCAAGACACCAACTCACATGGATTGAAACTGGTCATACTCTCAAGGAAACCCTCCTGAACTAGGGGGAAATGTCCTATTATCTTTTAAATATCTTCTTCACATTATTCACTAGTGGTTCTCACTGCGTCTGCCTACTGATGTATAGCTTATACCATGATTGCTTCATTTGAGCATCTCTCTCACGTCAGTCACCAGTGGTTCTCACTGCGTCTACCTACTATCGCTATTCTATTGAGAGTGCTCACATCTGTTATAGTTGGATTTATCCTCAAATTCTCTATCTATCGATACTCAATCTTGATGATTCTATGCTTTAGTCTGTACATATCTTTTGGTCACTTTTGTGACACTCTGGTCCCTTTGCGGACCGTCCTGACTTGTCATTGATTCAGCGCCATACGCTTGGGGGAAATCAAATCTTGTTTGTCCTCACAACATATGTCAAGTTATTCATCATTACTTGGGGGCATGGGCACCTCATTTGATCACATCTTTGGTTTACACCTGAGTCAGTAATCTTGTCATTTCTCAAGGACAACTCGTTATCGACACAAACTGGTGTTTTTCAACACCACCATCAATAATGTTTTTTAACACTATCTTTGGACACATCTGTGTTTTTAAAAACACACATCAGATATCTAAAACATAAACATCTATCGATAACAATAAAACACAATGCACCCACAAGAATGATGGTGTTTTCCAGCACCTCTACATATATACATTCACAAAACTTTGAAACAAGTTGAGCTATGCTTGAATATTTCTTTGTATGTTGTCTATTCTCATGGATTTCGTTGATATTTTCTTTGTCTGCTGCTTGTTGGTGTAGTCCCGATGATCTGGCAATATCAAATAAATAGGGTGTATGTGATAAGAGCTCTTGCAATAAGGTGGAACAGCCTCACATCCCTCGATCTTGTTTATTTGTACGCCATGGTGAGGTCGGTACTATCTCCTTTCTTGTTAGTGCTCTATTTGTTATTGTTTTGCTTGTTATTGATCTATTTGTTTATGCATGATCACACTCATGGTTATCTTTTCTTTGAATACCTTGATACTGGTGTACTCTTGCAACATTAACTGGAAACAATGTTCAGGTCATCTTGGCTTTTGTGCCCTGGTGCTTATGTTCGTTTCCTACATTTTATCCGATGATAAGTCATATTCATATCCTTATGGTTGCATTGTGGCACCAGTAAGGGTTGTATCAACTTTTTATGTTCCATAAAATGCTCAATGATGATAATTATACAATGGGTCTCACAACCATGTCCTAGAATTGCACTTTCATATTGCATCTAGCATAGGATTGCATTTTCATTCTAGACTTGCATTGTGGCAGCAATTTAGTGTTCTCTTCTTTGCATTCTCTTGGGTTCATACGTAGGGGAGTTCTTCTTTAGAGTCTTTGTTTCATCATTATTGACCAAGTGTTTGATCCTCGCTCTCTATCTTCAGCTATATGCTCAACCCATTTTCGGGATCAAAATCAAAATCTAACACTCCTATATAGCTCAAAATCACATTTTAAAATCTTTCTTATCCGACGCGATCGGACACTTGTGCAGTCGACTTTCTGACATCGCTTTCTTGTCAGAATCTTATCCTATCATCATTCAAATCTTTGACTTTTTTCTTCAAAATTCAACTCTAGTCAACTTTGGTCAACCCTAGTCAAACTTGGTCAACCAGACCTCAAAATCACTTGAAATTGATTTTGAATCTTCTAAATTCTTTCGTAATCTATTCTGAGTTCTTCTTGATCTCTGACTCAACATCTATCTGTGATTTGTTTTTCTCCATCATCAATATGACGTGTCATCTTTCTATTTCACTCCCGAGGGGGCAGGATGATTACATCATTAAATCTATTTTAATCAATCTGATCTAATTTTCAAAAGCCCTCATTGTTAGGTGCATCTCATTACTTGGGGCATGTTCAGTTTTTCATACCTCATAGTCAAAACTGGATAATCCACAATCAATAAGGGCATCTTTATTCCTTACATCTTGTCGTCTTTTCAGCATCTGAGCAATCTAACTCAAATTATTGAGGATCAAGCTCTGTTCTGGAGATGATTCTCAAAAACTATCTTTTGGGACAGGTATCAGGGTAGTCTAACCATGACTCCTGAAGGTTAAGCCTCATTCTAGGGATAACCTTGTGAAAGATATTTATCCATCTTTTGGGACAGGTATCAGGGCAGTCTAACCCTGACTCCTAAAGGTTAAGCCTCATTCTGGGGATAACCTTGTGAAAGATATTTATCCATCTTTTGGGACAGGTATCGAGGCAATCTAACCCTGACTCTTGAAGGTTAAGCCTCATTCTAGGGTTTACCTTGTGAAAGATATCTAACCATCTTTTGGGATAGGTATCAGAGCAATCTAACCCTGACTCCTGAAGGTTAAGCCTCATTTTGGGGATAACCTTATGAAAGATATTTATCCATCTTTTGGGACAGGTATCAGGGCAATCTAACCCTGACTCCTGAAGGTTAAGCCTCGTTCTGGGGATAACCTTGTGAAAGATATTTATCCATCTTTTGGGACAGATATCAGGGCAATCTAACCCTGACTCCTGAAGGTTAAGCCTTGTTCTGGGGATAACCTTGCGAAAGATATTTATCCATCTTTTGGGAAAGGTATCGGGGCAATCTAACCCTGACTCCTGAAGGTTAAGCCTTGTTCTGGGGATAACCTTGTGAAAGATGTCAATCTGGCCAGTGTCTGGGTGATCTAACCTAGATATTTGGGGACTAAGCTTCGTTCTAGAGATAGTCCTAAAACCTCTATTTACTATCTTTTGGGATAGGTATCAGGGCAATCTAACCTTGACTCCTGAAGGTTGAGCCTCATTCTGGGGAAAGTCTTGTGAAAGATATCTATTTGACCGGCATCTTGGCAACTTAACCTAGACTTCAGAGAGTCAAGCTCTGTTCTGGAGATGGCTCTAAAATCTTCACATCATCAATTTTCAAATCTATTTTTCTGTGCTTCAAGCATCAGGCTATTCTTTGAATCAATGTGTTTCTCACACATCAATTCAAAGAGGGGAAAAATGTAACACCCCAAAATTGGCATCTTGCAACCCTAACCAATTTTGTTGCATTTGTCATTCTTCTGGATCATCAAAGTCCTATTGTACTAGGCAATTTTGAGTTTTTGACTGACTCTACTCGACC
>MU224017.1:508205-543814 GCA_018584345.1 Thuja plicata
AGGATCTATGGAGGCCAAAAAGCCAGAGACATCGTGTGCTCAAGAAAACAATATATTGATAATATGTTTCTATGATTTACAAACTGATGTAAAAACTCTGTAAATAAAACTAAGCGGTGATTCCTTAAAAAGGATACCAAAGCCCTAAAAAGGAAACTCTCAGAAAATATAAAGTTGCCTAAGTATAACTTAAGCACAAAAGAGTAATTACTAAATTACTCTAACATACTGTGGCCTCTACTTTTAATATCCTTTCTAAGAGAGAGGAAAGGCATCCTTGCTCTTTTGTTTGGTATAAAAATCTCATACCTAAAATCAACTTCTTCTATTGGCTCTTAATTCAAAATAAACTGCTGACTCTTGATAACCTCTCTAGGAGGGGTATAAACATTGTCAATAGATGTAGTCTTTGCTTTGAAAACATTGAATCCTATGATCATATCATGCTCCACTGTCCTTTCACTCGTAAAGTCTGGGAGATCATCTTTAGAAAATGGCATATCTGCTGTTTTTTTCCTTTTGTCTGGTAGGATTTTGTTGTAACTCAATGGAGTTATCCACCTCAGAAATTTATTAATAAAGACCTTTGGTTCCTTATCCCTCCTCATGTGTGCTGGAGAATCTGGAAAGAGCGCAACACTATAATTTTTAGAGAAAATAAAGCATCTCCTAGAGTGGTTGGCAATCAGATTTGTAGGGCGCTGGAAGAAAATTTCTCATCTTTCAAACTTGAGGGTAAATTAGGTAAGAATAAAAGTGACACTAATGACAGTCATATCAATCAAAGATCTCTGGCATCTTGGACTTTTCCCCCAAAAGGTTGGGTTAAAGCTAACTTCGATGGGGCCACGAAGGGAAACCCAGGAATTGCTGGAGGTGGTGGATTAATAAGATACCAGAATGGTAATTGTGTCAGTGTCATTGTCTCTCCTTTGGGTATTCAATCTAACCATAGGGTCAAAGCTATGGCAGCTCTCAACATTATTTTACTGGCAGAGGAACTGGGTTCTAAAAAAGTCTGGCTGGAGGGAGACTCCTTAAATATTATTAATATTATTAGAGGCAATAATAAGGCATCATGGACTATAGAACATATAATTGCAAAGATAATTAATGTGGCTTCAAATTTTACCTCCTTTTATGTTTCTCATAGTTTTTGGGAAATGAATAAAGTGGTTGATTGTCTAGCCAACATTGGCGTAAAGAAAGATGTCACATGCAAGTGACATGGGAATGCAAAAAACAATAATGAGGTGGAATTATTACTTAATTATGATAGGCTTAATCAAAAGGCAGGTGAGGTCACTCGCATTAATCATTCTGATTAATGATGATCTGATTAGGGGTACAGCGACAATGTTGAGAAATGTGAAACATCAAAATAACGATGAATCACTTAACACACAAGCTTTCTGGGACATCATTAAGTACTCTGTAATTGTGAAAATTGGTTTTCATCTTGAGCTGAAAAATAGTATGAAATAGAACAATGAGAGAGTCTGAATTGCATAAGAAGAAGATATGGGTGGAGATTTGAAGAGAGAAGAACCTGCGAAGTGTAAATGGAGGGAAGAAAAAGATGTGTGGAACAAGCTTAAGAAGGGTAATGTGCATAGATATTTGAAGCGTCTCCATGGAAACAACAAGGAGGTGATGAAAGATTTTGTTAATGGATGGGAAAATGGCACTGTGAACACCCTGGGCAAATTTGTCAAGCTTACTCTGGACCGTCTTGCAGAAATAATGGGTCTTCCATTGGAGGGGATGCATTTTCTGAAAGACAAAAAAGAAGGCAACAAAGGTTATAAAAAATTCCCTAAGAAAGATGAAGAAAGGGAAATGCTTGTGAAGGGTGATCTTGATTATGTTAACCTGTCAAATATCAAGCGTATTTGGGTGTTCGTGATCTAGACTATCATGGAGTACTTCACATTGAACGGCAGGTATTCTAAGGTTTACAATTATCATTTTTTTATGGTAAACCATTTCCATCATAACATTAGGGTTTTCTTTCCCTTCTATCTCTTAAGTTTGCTCAACCAGAGCATCAACGACCATAGGAGTAAGTCTTCCCCTATTTTACATGAGGGATTAATACTTCTGATTATAGACTATGTCAAGAATCATATCCCCGATCCCATTCCCAAAAGTATTGTGAATTTTAAGAGGAAAATTTTGGAGGTGTCTAAGGGTAAGATCCCTAGTAAGGAAAAAGCTTAAAAAATTCGTAGAGGCCCTGTTGTAGCAGCTATTTCTCTGTCTATTTATGATGATATTGAGAGAATGAAAACTGATGATGAACAAGATATTGAGTCATCTAAGGATGAGGGTTTTACTGGAAAGTTAGGAAAAACTAAGGATATGAAGAATACCACCAATATGCCTTTGGGTGGAAAATATGATATGGAGGAGACCTAGAATCTGGAGAACAAAATATTGGATGAAATAACAGAAGAAATTGACAATATTATTGATACCCATATTGAAGAACATACTGCTAAAATAATGGCGATGAGGATTAATATCAGGAATATCAAGAGTCTCAGAGGGAGTCAGGGGACACTGATACCTGCAATGATGACCACACTGTCAATAATGAAGGTGGGGAAGACTAGATTCATGAATTTTAGGATTACCAAAGGGAAATAAGGGATATGGCAGAAACAAAGATTGAAAAAGCAAAAATGGAGAAAAATGAGGAGGATATTGTCCTTGATAAGGAAACTGACAAAACTGAGAAAGATAACAATGAGAGTGAGAAGCCTGAGTACAACCGGGATAACTCAAAAGGTGACCTTTAAGACAAGAATGTCTATAATAGGAGGAGCCTTAAGGATGATATCCGTGAGAGAGAAGTCAATGTCAAAAGGGTGGCTTCTATCTCTTTCCTACAAATGGCCAAAAATAAACCACAGAACAACTACAATATGGATAAGTGGATTCATGATGATATAAAGGAGATCAAAGATAATTATAAGAATCAGGAATATAGGAATGTGCTACTGGAGGGAATTTTTGACAAAATGCGTAATGATGCTACCATGTACCAGTAGGGGAAAGATGTTTTCGATAAGGTAAACAATATGGATACCAAGATTAGTACTATGGTTGACAACAAGCTCAAAAAAATTAATGACAAGGTTAAAAACAACAAGGATCTCATGAAAAATCTTACTACTGTCAGTAAAATGGCTATGAATAACTCTTTGGATAATCTAAAATCTTTATATACCCTTTTGGAAGGTAATGACAGTGATAAGGCAAGGCAGGAGGAAGATAGCCCTTAGGAAATTCATATTTTTGGCCCTGGCTCTAGGACTCGCTCTAGCACTAAAAAGAATGCCCAAGTCTCGACTAAAGATATCAAGAAATTACGGGACTCAATCTCGAGTATGGAGCTGCAGATGGTTGAAGTTCAAATGCTGGAGGATCAGTTGGAAGTTGTTTAGCTTCAGTGCTCGATTGTTTTGGGTTGCTGGAAGTTTTTTGCTATCTGTCTATTGGAAGCTTTTTGTAGTTAGCTATTTTGATGTTTTGTAATGTAATTTTCTATTAAATATAGGGTTTAGCCCTCTTTAAATTTTTTTTTACTTGTGACAGTTCGTTGTTACCTTATTCCTTTGTTGTCTATCTTTTGGTTCTATGTAAAGGGTTTCATGACCCCTTCAAAACCGATTGTTACCTTAATCAAAAACTAATCTAAAAGGTAAATTTTTGATTCACCTTGTATGAAATCCTCATGAATGGATGTAGTAATCACTCAAATCCATGAAGATGCTTGAATGTGCTTGGAATCCAAAAATTTGACCTTGGAATGAGATCTAGAATCAAGGATGCCTTCATAAATGCATGGATCTATGAATGCCACTCCTAGATCTTGAATGTAAATATGCTTGATAAGCACATGAAGAGAGAGATGGATATATGAATGAATCCCCTTGCTTGATTGAGAAATCCTCTACTTGGCCATTATGGGAGAGAAAAATGCATCAATTAGAGAATATTTCCTTTACATGAATGAAACTTGGAAGAATGGAGACTTGGAGATATTGAATTGGATGCTTGCCTTCAATTCTCGAATCCAAATCCTCAATTGCACAAATTGATTACTTGAATTCTTGAATGCTTGCACCTAGATGGATGATCATGTTATAAAAAATGAGGAGATAAGAGGTACTTTTATAGTAAAATGAATTCAAATTTGATCTAGGCCGACCATAATTGAAAACCTAGGAAGAAGAACTCGGCATTGGGCTCCAAAAAAAATGGAAATATCATATCTACTCAATATCAGAGGTTGATCAAATTGATGATGATTGGGCTCAAGATATTAAAGAATAAATTGTGACTTCAAATAATCACAGGGAGAAGATCAGGATCAGATCATCCAAACTTCAATCATTTCTTGAAAGGGAGAACAATGATGTTGGACTTGTTAAAGGAGAAAGCTATAAATTTGGTCATGACAAGCCTAAAACCAAAAGGAAGAAGAACAAGACTAAGACAATTTTAGGTAGACTATTTAAACCTCAGAAATTCAATGGTAAGTGCTTTTCTTATGGCAAGTTTGTTCATAAAGTTTTGGATTGCAAAAATAAAATAATTTACCTAGATGTAAAAGGCACAATAACACCTCAAGCATCTGGAATGGTGTGAAAATAATAAATGATGTTGTCAAAAAGGGAAAATTAAGATGTCCATGTGCTATAATAAAGGGTGAGAAAAGTAGACAGAAGATTATCATACATTTCAAATGCAACATATCTACATAGATTACCAATCATTGTGCATAAACATGGAAGTGAACAAATGTGGTCCATTAGGACTAGATAAGAATGTGCAGAAGAATTGTGAGGGTAGGAAGCAAAATATGGAGAGGAAAGGTCAGAATTCCAAAGGAACACAAAAATTTGACAAGGGAAAAGAGAAGATAAAACCAAATAAAATACATAAGAATAGAAGAAAGTTAAAGAGAAAGGATAATGTTAGAAAAGAGTTAATTCTTGGAGAAAAGTTGGGGGTGATTTCCCCTCGTAATTAGAACTAGAGATGCAAGGAGTTGCATCAATTAAGAGGACTTCACGGTGATATCATTCAAGTTGGATTGGTGTTTTGGAGGATACTACTAAGGGGGAGTAGTAAGTATGGTAAGATAAGGATTAAAGGTAAGGAAGAGAAAAGCATGGTTAATTAGAGCATGGATGTATCTTTGTCATTGATGTCAAAGGGGGATAAGAGTGCATGTGAAAAACAAGATATACTTGTACATAGGAAAGAGCCTCAGCTAAGGATAAGAGTGCATATCTAAGGGAGAGTTACTGATGAAGATAAGAGTTTGTAATCAGAGCATGGGAATTTTGTTCCCAAAGGGAGTAGAGATAGAAATTTCTTGAAGGAAGATGAGTTAAAGAGACTTTGAAAGATAATTATGAATATTGTTGGTACTACTATTGATGGTGGCTCTTTATAATTACATTTATTTTTCACATAATATGTTTCCATAAATTCAAAAGGGGGATTTTTTTGGCAAGTTGGATATGTTGTCAATGTCAACATATCAAAAGGATTTCTCAGAAGGATTGATTGTTTGATGCCAACATATATGTTGACATTTTTTGCTAGTGGTACAGGATGATCACAGGTCTAGTGAGGATTGGTTTCAATAGATGAGGAGTTTCAAGACTCATGGGATGATGGTGGAGATGTCTACTTGGTCCATGTCATGTTTCAGGGGTTAACATAAATATTTAGATGATTTATGAGCTCACAGATGGTGACTTGTAGATAGTGTGGCAGACAGTGAATTAAGAGAGTCAGAGATTGGTTTGGTGAAAATGCTTAGGTTGATATTTTTGTTGTTCATCTACGAGTGTGTTTGGGATATGAAAGTGTTTCCTCAATTCAAATGGATCATGATCAAGAGGTTTGCAAGGCATTTTTTTAGATGTTAGAGGTGTTGGTGACAATGTTCTTGAGGTCTGACATAAGAGATGCTGGTAAATTTGATAGTGTGGACGGGTTCAAATGTTTTGGTGATATTCATGATTCCTATGAATGCTATTGGATTATTTCCTAATTATTTGGTGGTCCACATAGATTTATATGATAAAATTGGAGGATTTTTTGGTTGGTGATTATATTTTGAATGTTTTTTTTATTATATTTTGAATTTTTTTTATTTTTTATTTTTTGCCAACTTGATTAGTAAATTGTTTTGTGCAAGTTTGAGGTGTGATTTATAGACAAGTTATGAACTTGAGGTTGTTGATAAAGATCATGGCTATGTTTTGGTGGTCAAAGATGGATTTGAATTTTATGTTTTGGCACGTAGATTTTAGTTTCAAATTGGAGTGGAGTCAACCTTGTTTTCTTGTCAAGGTTGATGATATAAATTAGATCTAGGGTTATTGAGGATGTGTAGATGAGACAAATTGCTTGGAAAGAAAGCTTAAGATTTATTGGTGCTCATATCATTCAACAAAGAAAAGGTAGAGAAGTGTTGAACAAATATCTGCATTGTTCTACATAGGAACTAAACCAACCATGTGGTAGATGTCACTATACAATTCACAAAAATATCAGATCATTGTTGTGATCTTGTAAGGAAGTGAGTCTTCCTTTCTTTGGGTTGTAGCCCATTTGAGTAGTGAGCTCTAGGCAGTGTGCTTGATTGCAAGTTCATTCCCCATATTTTTAATAAGGTTATACTTCTAACAAGGTATTTTCTTATTGTTGGTAATCAACCCCACTATGGTTTTTCCCCAACATGGTTTCCATGATAAAAATATATGTGTCAACGTGATGTGGATGTGTTTATGATATTTGCATGCATGCTTATTTTATTTAGATCTGACATCAGCATATAAAGTAACTAAGTTCCATCAACTTCATAACCCATAGCTGGTACCCAAGAAGTTATAGGTTGCACTGCCTGCAACATACATGTATCTTTTGTTGGAATTCTAGAAACATGTGTACTGAGAGGGGAGGGGTGAATCAAAACCCTTAAAAAAATTTCAAAACAAATCCTTGTAAACATAAATTGTATTAACCGATTGAGTAGTTTTCTTTCACCATACATGAAATACCATTGCAAAAATGTAAATGCATGTAATCAAAACAATAAAACAATCGTGCAACCCAAATAAACATAACACATGTATTTTGGTATTGTAGAAACCCTTGTTAGAAGGTAAAAACTATGGTGGGGATGGAACCCACAAAGCTTCACTACTGCAGTAATAAAGTAGCCTATTACGGCTTACAAAGAGTGATCACTTCTGGTGATCTTACCCTGTTAGGAGTAACAATAAGATTTGTTAGATCTACCTTGTCAAAGGATTTTGTAACACAATGTATGTGTGCACTTGGTTAGGATATTTAAGAAAATACAGTTAATTCTATTATGTTAAGAGATTTTGAGTCTGTTATAATTGTTAGAGAGTAACAAGAAATTGTGACCTGAATAATGCAATCTCAATATTGTTGGTATCAGATCCTTTAAGTGCAATAAGTTTATCACCTTTATGTGATTGATAATACCTTATGTACTGCATGGTAACCTTGTGTCTGTTATGAATAAACTAAATTCTTTAATGAAATTCTTGTGTTAAAACCCTTGTCTGATCTTCATATGTCCTTAGTGTGGTGGCTACTTGATCATACTTTGATCATTACATTTAAAAATGACATCTTGACATTCATATATCAAACTATTTGACCTAATTAGGGTTTTACATTATCTTAGAAAACCTGAGGTAAATGGTTTCAAAATTTACCTTGATCGTCTATACATATGAAACATAACCAATAAATGATTAGATTCACAATTAATTTCCTCCTCAAACTTGGTAATCAATTATCCATCTCGACAAAAATTTGTTACCTAGAATGATGTGCCATCACAAAAGTTTATGTAACTACTAGTTCAGTCGGTGAATACTGTCTCTCAGTGCTCGGTGTACATTTCTCGGTGATCACTATACTCGGTTAACTCTACACTCGGTGATCATTACTGACTAAACTGTCTTGACTGTGTTATTGACTAGGCATTGTGAATACTAATGACAACCTTCAAACTAATATGGAGTAACATTCTTCCCCTTTCACATTAGTATCAAAAACTTATATGTATACATAGTGACTCCCCCTTTATACATGCTCTTAGTATATATATATATATATACACACACACATATATATACATACATACATATGTTTCCCCCTTTTACATATATTGTCCCCCTATTTTTAAATTAATGACAAAAAGAAATAACTTACAACTTGTCAAAAATGTTGGGATGGGTTTTCTGGAGATTTTCCATGAGTTTCTCCCATTCCCCCTTTAAGTGCTCAAGGGTCAACTGCTCCAATTTTAGTTGAGAATGCATA
This sequence comes from Thuja plicata, assembly GCA_018584345.1. Classification (NCBI taxonomy): domain Eukaryota; kingdom Viridiplantae; phylum Streptophyta; class Pinopsida; order Cupressales; family Cupressaceae; genus Thuja; species Thuja plicata. The sequence goes on from MU224017.1 coordinate 516,597, forward strand.
TCATATATGTTCTCGGTGATTGATATCTCAGGGGTGGAAATCAAATATTTTTCCTTTGTCATATTGTACTGCACATCAATGTTAAATGTGATAGTAATATGGCCTGAAGCTCGCTTTCCTGTTCTCTTATCATGTTCTCTTCCTTTTTCAATGTGAGTCTCAACTGTTGGGTGTGGATAAACTTAGAGTAATGCAATTTAAATGCATGTTACTCGGTTGTGAGATGATTGGAACTATCCTTTAGATCATTATCTAATTTTGTTATCTTTTCACTAAGCTCGGTAGTGAAGTGAACTAATGTACACAACTTCTAAAGAATTATAAGTACTTGAGAAATAATACTTTCTAGGGTTGTTACCATCTCAGAAAGTTTTACCTTGTTCACTGCCACTTCTTAGCTGATCTTTTCGGTAAGCTTGTACTAAATCTTCTTCTCGGCTCGTTCCTCTATCTTCTGCTCAGTATCAATATTTGGACCATTTACTACCTCGGTGAATAGTGTGAGTTGATCAATAATTGGGGTTGATTCATCTATGGTTACATCGAGAACAACCTACATCGATATTCCTTAGCTGCCTCTAGAACCTGTGTATTCTTTTGTTCTAACCTCAACTTTTCTTGAGATTCTTTTCTGGTGTAAAGTTCTCCATATTTCCTAAGAGATTCAGGATCAAGTATCCTTGGGTCACACTCAAGTATGTCAATTATCTCATCAAGTGTGTCTAGATGCTTGCTCCCTTTCTTACTTTTCTTCTTCTTTTCATGTACACTAGAGGCAAAAGATTGTGTTAATACGAGTTGAGCATTATGCTCTGTATTTATCTTTGGTGGCTTAGTGGGTGTGATAACCTATTTAGGCAGCTCGGTTACTGACCTAGTGTCAGTGGTAGAAGTGTCTACCATTGAATCTGTGTTACCTTTAGATTTATCTACCACATCAGTGGTGTCTTTTGGTGCATCATCCTATGTAGTAGCTCTACTATGCTCGGTCTCCTTACCAGTTTCATCACCCTTGTCTTCTTGTGTATCTGTGACTTGCTTGGGTGGCTTGGTTTCCTTTTGTGCTTCATTTGAAATATGAATGGCTTGGACCAGTATAGGCAGATTACCTAGTACCATATCTTAGGCTACCTTAGTTTCCTCTTTGTCTTCAAGGTTCTCGGTAGCACCAGTGGTAACTTCATCTTACTTTGCATCATCATATAGGTTGCCTTCAGTTATATCAATTATTGTGATGTTTGCATGTCCAAGAGTACTTAATAGTTTAGGAATTCTAGTCAATGACATTGGCAGCATCAATGGTAATGTCTACTATTTGTGTTTCCTTCTTAGGCTTCTCTATGTCTTCAACATTGATAGGCTCAGGACTTGGTCAATCTCCCTCGGTATTGACTGTGGATGTTATAGCCTCTTTCTGCTCAGTAGGACTCAAGAAATTGGTCCATATCAAAGTGCTCTCTTCATCAACTTATTTCAACTTCCCTTGAAGGATACTAAATGCTCTAGATTGCATTGAAAAATTCTTTGTATATGCCTTCATGGCTTCATCAATCTCAGCAATAGTGTATTCAGCCTTAAGTATAGTGAGGGATGCCTCTCTCATTTTTTTCTCTATGGTTAGTGCATATGTCCATCTTTTTGATACTTTATCAGAAATTTATTGAGGTATGTATGTAGAAAATTCTACAAGAACTCTTCTATAAGTGATCATCATACCTATAATTGCTTCTTATAACTTATCCTGATCCTCGGTGCTTAGGCTTGCATATTTGTGTAGCTTTGGATGACTCAACCTTCCAGTTGACTTTATTGCTTCAACTACTTCATCAACAGGTTTTGGTATCTTTTTCTTTACAACTTGCCTTGCATTGTTTATGACTTAAACCATTATAATCATTTGTGTCTCTTGATCGATCTGCAATTCTTTCACTTGTTCAGTAAGGTGTTGATTGATTTCAAATAGATCTGATATGGTTCCTTCAGATGCATAAGATATGCTACCAGAGCCAGATCCAGATGTATCAAATGGGTCATATATCTCTTCTTCATGATAATCAGTCTCATTACAATGAGATGCCATATCTTTTCTCTTAACTAGTAACTCTTTCAGTTTCTCTTTGGCTTCTTTGTATTGTTCAATGTAGATCTTCAACTGTAATTTATGATTCTCAATAGTTTTGTCAAGCTTATACCTTTCTATCGTAAGATCTTTTCTCTTTAGTGATTAAAATTCCTAAATAAGAGAACTAGCTCTAATACCAAATTTTTGAATGATAGAAAGGTGTGTACTGAGAGGGAGGGGTGAATTAGTACCCTTAAAAAAATTTCAAAACAAATCCTTGTAAACATAAACTATATTAACTGACTGATTAGTTTGCTTTCACCATACATGAAACACCATTGTAGAAAGGTAAATGCATGTAATCAAAATAATAAAACATTCATAAAACTCAAATACACATAACACATGTGTATTTTGGTATCACAAAAACCCTTTTTAGAAGGTAAAAACTACGGTGGGGATGGAACCCACAAAGCTTCACTACTACAGAAATAAAGTAGCATGTTAGGGCTTACAAAGAGTGATCACTTCTGGTGATCTTACCCTGTTAGGAGTAACAATAAGATTTGTTAGATATACCTTGTGAAAGGGTTTTGCAACACAATGTATGTGTGCACTAAGTTAGGAGATTTAAGTAAAGATGGTCAGATCTACTTTGTTAAGATATTTTGATTCTGTTACAATTGTTAGAGAGTAACAATAAATTGTGACTTGAATAATACAATCTCAATATTTTTTATATCAGATCCTTTAAGTGCATTAAGTTTATCACCTTTCTGTGATTGATAATACCTTCTGTACTGCATGGTAGTCTTGTGTCTTATTTGAATAAACTGAATGCTTCAATGAAATGCTTGTGCTGAAAACCTTGTCTAATCTTCAAATTTCCTTAGTGTGGCAGCTACTTGATCATACTTTGATCATTATATTTAAAAATAACATCTTGACATTCATATATCAAACTGTTTGACCTAATTAGGGTTTTACATTATCATAGAAAACCTGAGGTCAATAGTTTACAAAATTTACCTTGATCGCCTATACATATGAAACATAACCAATAAATGATTACATTCACAATTAATGTCCTCCTCAGTCTTGGTAATCAGTTATCTAGCTTGGCAAAAATTTGTTACCTAGAATGATGTGCCATTACAAACTTTTATGTAACTTCTGGTGCACTCGATGAATACTATCTCTCGGTGCTCAGTATATACTGCTCAGTGATCATTGTACTCGGTTAACTTTGTGCTTGGTGATCATTACCGACTAAAATGTCTTGACTATGTTACCGACTAGGCATTGTGAATATAAATGACAATCTTAAAACTAATATCTAAATAAATATCATCCTTGTAATTTTCAACTATATTGTTTGGCATTCTCTCTCTTAAAAAAAATTTTCCTTGAAAATATATAAAGTATCCACACATGACCACATTGAAATTATCTCCTAAAGTATTGATACATTTCTTAATTTGCATAACTACCAGTTGATCTTTTATCCATGTAATATGACCTATTCCTAGAAATTAATTGTGCAGATAGAAAAATATACATACCAACATTGAACCATACTTGAATGATTGCTTATTGTCTTTCTTGATCTTCTCCATGTTCACAAATAATTGGCTCCACAAAATTTCATATAAGCCATACTTGGCATCCTCTTTCACCATTATGTATGCAACATGAATTGCTCCACCTAGTAAATTGTTCAACCGACTAGACTCATATAATTTGTATCCAATCACAATTGAAGAAAATCTCACTTATCTTTCTTTAATATATTTGATAGTTATTGCTCGACGATCTTGTTTCGATTTGGTCAAGCGAGTAACCAAAGTAGCAGCAATAGTCTACAAAGATGGTGCCTCACCGGTTGTACAGAATCTAGTAACACAATTGATTAATTCCTTAGTGATCTTGTGAGGTTTTTATAGCCAAATAAACTGATCGTGGATTCTTCTCAGCACATACCTTATCCATTCTAGATGGAAATTATCAGAAATCTCAACCACATATGTAAAACCTTTATGAACCAAATGCATATGCTCATCCTTCACTAGCATCATTAAATCATAAATAGGCATCTTAATATGCATATGAATCTTACCACTCATTGACTAACAGGGGTTCTTTAATATTTTTCATTTTAATGCTCCCCCTCAATAATATTAGACTTAGTTCACTAGCAAGTTCTCCACACTTCCTAAATTGGTGGAGTTCTCAATAAACTCAGAAGATTTCAATTCACCTTTCTTCACCCAGGTCTTCTTCATTTCACTTCTGACTTCCTCAACATCAACAATTCTCTTACCTTTATCATTTTCATATTTTTTGACTAATTTGTCTTTGTTATACTTTCTTTCTCTGCATGATCTAGCAAGATGACAAACTTTATTACAAACATAACAAGCCATACTTGTTTGATTCCAAGATCCAGTATTTCCTCTAGATGACCTCAATCTACAATTCACAGCCATATGTCCAATGTTCTGATAGATATAACATGTAACATTTGACCAGTTACCATGATTATTAGGTTTCTGACTGTTGCAATCATATGATCACTAACTGTCGATTCTTGCTCTGCACTCATTAGCTCTATGTCCAAACTTATTGTAGTAATAAAAAGTTCCTTGGAATGCATTAGATATAGCATAGTATTTATCACCTCTACCATAGAAATTATTTGATCAAGCAATAGAACATCTAGGTCATTAACATTAGGAACAATAGGTCTAAACCAACACACATTAGCAATATGACCTTCCTTATGACAATTAAAACATATTGGTTTATAGCTTCTCTTACCAATGTTATTGTTCACTTAGGGGTTTATACTTGTCTCCTGCATTGATGTCCTTAGTGCTAGATGTTTCTCCAGTTTCAAAGTTTGAAAAACCTAAACCTTTTTTCTCTCCATTCCTCCTCTACCTAGAAAGTTGTTCATCAAGTTTAGCAGAACTCTTATTGAATTTATCCAATAGATCATTTGTAATTTTAAGTTCCTCTTTCATCTTAACATTCTCTTTCCTCAATCCCTCATTTTTTTTTCGTGATATCAATATTTTTTTCATTTGTGTCATGTAAGTCTTAATTAAATACAACAAGTTCTTGCTCCAATCTAAATAGTTTCTCCATATTTCTAGTTAGGGTTTCATTTTAGCCTTTAGGGCATCTTCAAAAGTTTTCTTTGCATCCTTGACAGTTCTTCTTCCTTCAATAACTTCACACATCCTGATAGATTAACTTTCAAGCTCTCTTTTCATATTAGCTACCTCTTGTTTAAGTTCATTGTTCTTACCTATCATATCAGAAATTGCTTCCTCAGTTTCTTTAGACCCACTTCCTTTAGATAGTTTCTCAATGTAATCTTGAATTTCCATTAGTTTCCTAGTGAGTTCTCTTCTTTTTGCAAGGGAGTGCCTAAGATTTTCCTTTAGTTCATTAATTACCCTATTTGTATCATCAAATTATTTCTCATACTTGTAACTCTCCATGTTGGCTATTAGGGATCTTTTCCTCAAGAGGTTAAGCTTAATACCAAGAGGACCAATGCTCTGATACCAATTGTTAGTATGAAAAAGAACTAAGAGGGGGGAGGGAATTAGTGTAAACAAATAATTAAGAAATTTGACCACCTATCTAACAAATTTAATCAGTGACCTCCAAAAAATGAAACATGCAACTGATAATACATAATAGAAGTAAAAAATATCATGCATCCACAAAAGCATCACATATGACATCTATTTTTCATGTAGAAACCCTTGTTAGACATAAAAAACATGGTGGGGATGACACTTACAAATCACCTTATTACAGTAAAAAGTGTTTTCCCTATTAGGAGCTACAATACCCTTTCTAGGGTTCACCGTATTAAAAGTGACTAGTACCTTGTTAGAAGTACCAAAAGACTTGTTAGAGTCTACCTTGCTAGAGGATTTCAACCTTCAGTAAAGAAGTTACCATGTTAAAGGATTTTAAATAAAGACCCGTTAAGATCTACCAAGTTAAGAGATTTAACCTACTACAACTGTTAGCTGGAAAACAACAATACAAATGATTTGTAGAATGGAACTGATTGCCTATTAGATCCTTTTTTCTCCTTTTCTCTTTGATATTGTAATGATCTTTTCTTCTTCAATCTCTGATCGCTACACTTCAAAACAAGATCACAACCCTAAATTACCCGATTTATCTCTCCTTATATATGTGTTCTTAAGTGTCTTAAGACCTAAACACTTTTCATCCAAGTCGATACAAAATAGTTATCAAACTCCTTGAAATTAGAATCAATCATACCTAACACATTGTCTCCAAACTTAATACACATTTCTAAAAATTATAGCCCACCTTAGATCTACTGCCTTAACTGATTCATCATGAAATTCTGATCAGTGACCCAATAGGTACACTCTCTTCATCATAAAAAATATAATTCACTCCAAACATCAAATTAGATGATGTGCTTAGAAATATGCCTTCCTCATTCCATATGAATGTCTCCTCTAAGATCACATCTTCTTATTTTCTCTGTAACTCGATCACTACCAATTTCTCTTATTGATAATGTTCTTCCTATATTCCTCATGTACACTAATCAACATAGTTAACTATAACTATCTTTACCGATCATGTATGGATCTTACCTATTTCTCCAATCATATTTACTGAACATGTTTCCATCAATGACAACCAATTATGTATCTTCAAATGACCTAGTGAAACCCTAACTTGCAGAGAAGTATCTCTTAAAATTATGTTATTCGTGGTTATTTTATCTCATAAATTATTCTATTATCTAACTCTACTATCTCTCAGCCTTCATATTCATATTTAAATTCATAAATGTAGCCATTTCTTATCTTTTCACATTCTTTTTATTTACTTTATACTCTTGTGTAGATCAGTCCAATGGTTAAACCTAGGTGAAGATCTATGGCAGGCGCATGATGCCTTAAAGTGAAGATCCATGTCCTTTATTCATTAAGGAAATGCGTGATGCTGACACATGTTCTTGTCACACCAAGATCTGAGCCAAAGATTAATTGTTAAAGCCCCTCTTAGATCAAACTTCTTCAATGGTTGATGTGTTTCCTTAATGGAGAAGATGCATATTTTTAATCTTCAAAGCATTGCAAAATGATGATGCGTGTCCCGGACCTGCAGATTCTAAAAAGTGAAGAGGCGATGATTGATGGTTGACACTCGGTGAGGATCTGCGGCTGGAGCTATCCCTTAAATGATAGATGAATGATCTTTAACCTTTAAGGGAATGCATGATGTTGACGCGTGTCCCAAGCCCACCAAGGCTAGAGGAAATATGATAGAATGGATACAGATGGCAACATTTTATTGGTCGAGTGAGGTGATAAGGATTCACATCATATTAGAAGGAAGGATTAAGAGATGAGATTTTAAAATACTCATCATTTAGCACATGGGTCTAATCGACGGTGTTGTTTTAATCAAGATCAAAAGGTGAACCAGTGTTAGCAAAAGTTCAAAGATTAATTGACAGTTAAGTTTGATGAGTATTGATGGTTGGTGTAATAACTCAAAACCAGAGATGAAGATCTTTAACCTTTAAGGGAATGTGTGATGCATGTCACAGACCCACAAACTCTAAAGTAACATGATCATCTATTAAATCTCAAAAAGCATCGACGGTGGGCACGATGCCTATAATAAAAGTTGTACAATCCTTACTCTTCAAGCCATTACACGATGTTGCCACGTGTCTTTGATGGTCGATAGGGCAGAAAAATTAGATAACGATGTCAACAGGGATTTTGATATATTATTTATTTCATGTTTTAAAAGTAATTTATATTAATGAGGGTTTTATCTAATAAATTGATGTATCGTTGGCATTCACATGCAGGGTTTCAAAGGTGGTAAAACATGGATCCAGCTGTCGATAGGATAGTATGATCTTCATGAAATATAGAGAAAGTAAAAGACATGCAGAAATTCATTGAGTAGTACACAAGAATGAAGGATACCAAAGGGTGGTTGACAATGTTGACATTTCTATTCTCATCAATAAAGCTCTTTGACACACCAGAAATAATATCCATTATCAAAAGTAGAAATATATAGATGAGTGTGCCATCGAAGTATCATGATGACTAATGAAGAATCATTATTATATCAGACATGATATTAAGGATTTGATAAGTTATCACTATTTTGAATTGTCTCTAACAAATCACAAGTGATTTTTTAGTGACCATTATTCATATTCCTTTTGGTTGATTAACTATTTTCCATAGGATGATAATCATTCCTTTATGGTAACTAATGTTCAGTTAATGATCTTAGGATTAGGTTTTAGTTATCAAGAGACACATCTATCTAAAGCTTGTATGCATCCCTTGGACTTTATACAAATAGGGATTCCAAAACCATGTGCAAGAGGGTTACAATACATTATTCTTTTTGTTCTAGTTTTGATCACAACTGCAACATGGACTCAAATGTACTATTTTTCAAAATCAATGAAAGATAAGTATTTCTATCTCACTTGTGGTAAAAGGGTTCAATTCATTTCATTTAGTCCTTTGCAATTATTAAAGGAATTTAAATTTATATTTTAGATATGCTTGTGTAGAGATATTATATGTCTTATATCATTATTTGATCATCAGGGAGTTTGTGAAAAGTTAGTGTTTCCAGCTTCTTGTTCAACTAGTCTCTCAACCATAGGAGTTAAATTCATTTGAACTAATAAAGATATAAATAGACTTAATCTCTCTACATCCAAAGCATTCGAATAGTTGATAGTATTGATACTATCTTACAAATTTGTACATAGGATTGAATTTGGATTGACTCTATTGCCCAAGTTGATATATGCACTAATCTAATTCATTGTTGGATATAGTCACTTGGTTCATTTTTTTAGGTTTTTGAGATATTCTAGCATTCATTTATTTATACATTCTTATAAAGCAGTCTTACAAATCTCACAAAGCATTCAATTTGTACAGTTTTATGTTGTATTAATTATTATTTGTTTTCTTTCAAAGTACCTTATCATACTTGAGAGAGAGAAGTTTGAAGTGTGTCTCATCTGCTATAAAAATCCTTGAAGGAGAAGTAAAGGTATATTCCTACCAGCCTTGGTTTTGCAGAGCCATAATTGTAGAAGTTTCAACCTTGCCTTGGTTGAAACTTGTTATTTGGCCAAGTCACTTGGGTTTTCCATCATTGGATTGGCAAGTGCATAGGAAATCCAATTTGTTGATTTGAGTACCAACTGATTGGCAACTCTTCTAGGGAACTATTCACAATAAGTATTGTGGAGTTATCAGATTTTCAGATTTTGCAGCTTTGAGAGAAGTGGTACCAGTTTGTTTAAAAAGTGAACACTACTGGAAAGAAGAATCCAGAAAACCAACAAGGAGTATTTTCCTTCTGACAAGAAGGTGATGAATCTACAATTTTGATGCAGTTATATCTTGGTATATTAATTTTGTTATGCTAAGTTTTCATTTGGGGTAGCACATCCTTGCATCAAGATAAACTTGAACTAGATTTACACAAAATTTTAAGAAGAAAGAAGAAACAAGTTCCAGATATGTTGTATACTAGATATAAGAGGTTTATGATAGGGAGAGTTGGTTTTAATGATGGAATCCATTGTGAAAATCCTAGAAATCTAGAGGATAAAAGAGACCCATTTGGCTTCAAAGATGTTGAAGATCATAATCTAGTATAGGAAATAGAAGAAGAGATAGAAGAATATGATGATGAAGATCAATTTTTATATGCTACATTAAGTAAGTTAACCAAGTATGGTAAATAGAATCCAAAAGTGATTAATGTTAGAATAGGAAAAACCCTATTCTCCCAAGAACACTTGCATGCATAACCTGTTACATGGAAGAAGTGAACAAAAGAAGACAGGAAAATTACAATGTGATGTGAAAACTCCTTATGAAAAATAAAGAGGTGAATCCTTATAAAAGGAATCACAATCCCCTAAAAGGGAAAACCTAAGGTTAGCTTAAGCAACTAGAGTGAATAGGTGAGGTAGTAATTAAATCATAATGATTTAATTAATAACCCGAGAAACTATTACTCTAACAATTAAAGCTTTGAGAAGGTTACCTAGTGAGGCCTTGGATAGGTTAGAAATAAAGAGAAGTGAGTTAGTTTCAGTTCCTTATGATGAAGAAAGATCAAGAGAAAAGGTGACACAAAAAGGGAATGGATTATGAAAATATAATCCTCCTCATAGAAAAATGGGGAGCCAATTTTCAACAGTGATCATAAAAACCCATTGTTTGAACCAGACAATAGAGGAAGGTGTGAGAAGAACAATAACAGTAATGGAAGGAGTGGTTATTGGGGACAACCAAATAATGCACAAAACTATGACCGAAGTCATCCAAGGCAGAAAAACATGGGAAATAATCATAACAATGGTAAAAATCACCAATGCATGAATCATCAAAATTTCAAAGTTTAGAATGGGAATTACCATAATATGGGCTAGAGCAGAAGAGCTCCTATGGTGATGGAAAGCTATAGGCAAGTTGATTTTAGTGTGATAGTTGGATATAAAAATACTATATCGAATGAATTAATAAATGCCATTCCAAAATTTTTAGGGAATGGAGTGGAATCTACCGAACAACATACCATAAATTAAAAAAACATTATTGAAGAACTAGATGGGAATCATGAAGATGTTTTCATGAAGTTGTTTTTCCCATTAACTAAAGATGCCACTGAATGGTATAGGAGGTTTCCTGATGGATCCATCTCAAGCTGGTATAATTTTGTAAATCAATTTATTAAACATTTTGGTGATCATAATGATACGTCTTTTGCACCTCATGAATTAACTAGCATTAAAAAGAACTTTAATGAATCAATTGAAGAATTCAATAAAAGGTTTAATAAACTTTTGAATAGAATACCAAGAGATATAAGACCTTTTGATTCCTTTATAATTTATTTCTATCTAAGTTCATTTGATAGAAAAACACATTATGATATTAGATGACACGGACCTGCAACCTTGTAGCAAGCTTTTAAAGTTGCCACTATTGAAAATAACAGAAAAGATGTTGGAATGATAGATAAAAGGGATGATACTAAATTATACAATCCAAAGGCCCCTAAAAGGATGATCTTAAAGACATTATAGATGTGCTAAAAAATCTAAATGTCAAGCAAGGCAGGAGTGATAGGCCATCATTCCCTAAAAATGACAGGTTTAGATTACAAGATATGCCATATAATAATAATTGGAAAGATGGTAAACCTAAAAAAAAATATTATACTAAAGAAATGCCTGATCCATTGAAAAGAAATAACCATTTGGTGGAGATCTATCTTTTGTGTGATATTTGCACATTACCACATTCTCCTGATAATTGTGGTGTGGCCCATATATTTCAAGAGGAGGAAGATCAGAGTGATAATCAACAACCCATAGTGAACAATGTCTCATCTGAACCCATATGGGGAAGAGATGATTACAGTTCTTTTGAGGAGGATTATGTGTACCATGAAGACCTGAATAGGATATATCAGTGTGATAAATAACAAGGAGATCTACTAGTCACCAAGAGGTTAACAAATGAGGAGAAAGAAGCATATAGGGTAAGTGCAAGAAGTTGGGTGCCAATCCAGCAGAAGTCTTATGGACTTGAAAAATGCTGCTAGAAATAGGCACCCATTTTGAAAAAAAATGGGCACCCGTGTTAGGCTCGGACACCCGATCCAAAATTCAAAAAATGGGCACCTATTTTTAAAAATGGGTACCCTTTTTTTTCAAAATGGGTGCCTATTTTTTAAATTTTTTTTTTAAGAAACGTATTTTTCTATGCCAATTTATTATATTTAAGAAATGGGTACACGTTTTTAAATGTGTGCCCTTTTTTTAAATTTAGAATTTACAAGACCACCCTTTGCATTGGATTTCAGTTCGAGACAGGCTTGGTGGGACCAAGCCTATGCTTGGACCTCCAAAATAATGGCTAAGGCATTTGAATACCAGATTTTTGTCTTGCCGTAATTTTTTTAGGGTCTTCGTAATCAAATTTTTTGACGAAATAAAAACTCATTAGAGAACTTACTGTCTAGATTTCTAAAATATAAATTTTATAGTGATATGATCAACTTTACTATTTTTACAATATTTATTAATCAAAAGTGGTACCTAAACTTAAAATAGTAAGGTTCACTAAAACTTTAATAACTTTTTTGTTTTTATATTTTTTTAAAAATAATTTATATGACATCAATCTACATAGAATTTCCTTGAAGATAAAAAATAGAATTTTCAAAAAAATGTGAAGTTTTCATCAAATTATGGTGGTCGTACACCAGAGGTTTCAAAAATATATTTTATAGTCAATTAAAAATTAATTTAAAAATATTCAATAAAAAAAAGAAAAAATATTCTCATCAAGCTTTGGTGTCTTAGGTATCTTTCCCCAGAAGGGTTCACAAAAATTAATTTATTTAATTCAAAATATGGTGGTCGTACATGTGTGTGGTATGGTCCTGAAACACGCATTTTGAAAAAGTAGTTTTCAAACATGCCTACTAAAAAAAACTTTCTACCATGTGGGTATTTAAATAAATTACATAATAAAAAATTAGACTCCGAGAACTAAATTTTCTATTAGTGAAGTGTTTTTAGATTCAATTTCTATGTGCCTCAAATTTTGACATAAATTGACAGCAAATTTGAAAAATAGGGAAAACACTTCCACATTTTTCCCAAAAAGTGGACTCAACTTCTTGCTGGCACCCTATACCATTGCAGCACTTGAGGAAGCAAGGAATAATTACAAATTGAAGAATAGAACAATAAATTTTGATGAAGGAAAGCCTTCTAAAATATCTGTCAAAGCACCAAAGAAGAAGGTAAGCTAGCCTAACACACAAAGGATCAAAGATGATATTGCAAAGACAAGTCAACAGGTAGATAATCATCAACCCTCTAAAGTGACAAAGCCAAAGGAGAAACCAATGGTCAGTAAGTCTATTCCCAATAATAGTTATTTTATATCTAATGCTTTGTCTCAGGTGAAGATTTCTATTCCTTTATTTGAGATGAAAATATCTGAATACAAAGATGAAACTATAAAGTATTATCTAATGTCGGTAATGTTTTTAAGGAGGAATCTAATTAGAGACCAATAAATGAAGAACCACCAGTGGTTTATTTAGGAGCTACTATTTCTCAAAATGGAACACACGTTGATCCTTTTTATCTCACTTTAATGGTTAATAATAAACTTCTTAAGAATTGCATGATAGATTCAGGAGCAGCAGTTAACACCATACCCTCAGAAGTTATTAAGAAGCTTGGAATGAAGGTTGATACAACTTATGTAAGATGTTATGCTATGGAAAATAGATCTATACCTCTTGTTTGTATTATGAAATATGTGGAATTTAAATTTCATGCTTGTCCTGAAATGTCATATAAAACTGATATTAGTGTTGTAGAAGTGCCTTCTTATTATGGAATGTTTTTATCTCGATAATGGTATAATTTAGTAGGTGGTAATATCTAATTAGATCTATCTTAAGCTACTATTCTAGTGGATGGCAGGGAAGTAATAATTGATAGGGAGCCAAGATCTCCATGTATATCATCGATGAAGATATTTGGATGGAAAAAAATAAAAATTTTCCATTCGGACATGGATAATTTTAAAGCGATTATTACTAAACTAGCACTAAAAATTAATATCCCCACTGGAGTTCATTTTCAAGAAAATCAAGAAGAACTTTGGCAAATGAATTTTGATGGAGCATGCAGTAAGGAAGGTAATGGTGGTGGGATCACTTTTGTATCCCCATGTGGGAAGATTTTAAAGTTCTCTTTCTTACTAAATTTTGAATGTACTAATAATATCTTAGAGCATGAAGCACTAATCCTTGGTTTAAATATTGTAAAATCATATGGTATTAAGATTCTTTGAGTTCATGGTGACTCTAATTTAATTGTTTCTCAAGTCAGAAATACATTCATTACCAAAAATCCTAGATTAAAGCAATATAGAAACTTGGTATGGGATTTGATTGAATGTTTTGATGCATTTTCAATCAAATGGATAGAAAGCTTAGAAAATTACCTTGTGTACTTGTTTGCTAATGTAGCTATCAAGAAGGTTGATATTCCTTTTGATGAGATTGTGCAGATTGAGATGAAAAATAGACCATCCGTTCCTGACAATGTGCAGAATTGGCAAATATTTGAAGATGACAAAGATCTTCTCAAATTTCTGGTGAATGAAGATAACTATGAGGATCAATACATAGATTGGAATAGCTATGTAGAATATCAGGATGGAAAAAATACCTTGTTTGGAAAGGAAGTTGTGCAGTTAAAGACAAATAAGATTTGAAGGCTTTATTGCACTTGAAGGATTTTTTGATGAGCAAGAAAATCTTAAAATGGGTAAGACAAGTAATAAGTGTGAATAAGTTGAAAAGATTAACTTAGGAAATGATCACACTCCTAAAGAAGTATACATAGGAAAAAATCTCACTCCTAAGATCAAAGTTCATTTGATAACTTTGTTAAGAAAATATAGGCATATCTTTGCATGGTCATATGATGATCTTAAGGCTTACCGAGAAGATTTATTTTAGCATGAAATCCCTCTAAAACCATATGCAAAACCTTTTTGACAAAGACAATGTCTTATAAATCCAATGCTAGCTCCTAAAATGAGGGAAGAGCTTGTCAAATTAAGGGATGCAGGAATAATAATGCCTATAAGACACTCTACATGGGTATCAAACTTGGTCTTAGTTAGAATGAAGAATGGAGATATAAGATTGTGTGTTGATTTTAGAAACTTAAATATACCATCCTTAAAAGAACTATGTATTGCCTAATATGGAAGCCCTTTTACAAAAGGTTACTGGGAATGAATTATTGTCTATGATAGATGGATTCTTAGGATACAACCAATTGGAGGTCAAAGAGTCAGAGCAATACAAGACAACCTTTACCACTCCTTGGGGAACCTATGTTTATGCAAGGATGCCCTTTGGGTTAACTAATATAGAAGAAACTTTCCAAAGAGAAATGGATGTGGCTTTTGATGGTCTGATTGATCTCATCATGGAAGTATATCAAGATGATCTGTTTGCATATTCAAAAAGGGAAAAAGAGCATTGTAATCATTTGGAGCAGATTTTTAAAAGAGATTTGGAATATGGGATATCTCTAAACTCAAAGAAATGTCATTTTGGAGCAACTAAAGGGAAGTTACTTAGGCAAATTGTATCAAAGGATGGTGCAAGAACAGACCCTGAATGGATTGCAACCATAGATAAAATCAAGATTCCCAAGAATGTTAAAGGAATCCAATCTTTTTTTGGACAAATATTTTTTGTGAGAAGGTTTGTCCCAAACTTTTCAGAGATCATTAAGCCTATTTCTAAGATGCTAAAGAAAAATGCAGAAATTAAATGGGTGAATGAAACCCTAGAGACATTTTCTAATATTAAGAAAGTAATCAAGGAAGCTCCAGTGCTTAAGACACCTGATTTTTCCAAACATTTTCAGATATTTTCTTTTGCATCTTATAATACTATTGCTTATGTTATGTCACAAAAAAATGATGAGGGATATGAGAAGCCAATAGCATGTTTTAGTAAAACTCTTCAAGAAGCAGAATTAAATTATGACATAAATGAGAAGCAAGCTTATGCCCTTGTCAAAGTAGTGAAATATTTTAGGCCATACTTGGTGGGAGCTAAAGTGATAGCTTATGTGCCAAATGCAATAATTAAATCCATATTTAAATAGTCATAGGTTACATGCAGGAGATGCAGATGGGTGAATCAGATCTAGGAGTTTGACATGGAGATCCAAATAAACAAACTTGGTCAGAGGATAGGGTCTTGCAAAACTTATTGCTAAATCAAATCTTGAGGCAGTTCAAATAAATTAGGTGAGCACTGATAAATCAGAAGTAAGTATTGAAAATTATCCTTGGTATACAGAGATAGTATATTTCCTTAAGCACATGAAATTCCAAGAAGGTTTAAATGATAATAAAAAAGGAGAATAAAGTTACAAGCATATAGGTATGTTTTTATACAAGGTGACTTATATTGGAAGAATAGAGAAGGTATCCTTTTATTCTATCTAGATATGTATCAAGTAAATTAAGTATTGAAGGAGTTACATGATGGAGTATGTGGTGGTTGCTTCTCAGAAAGAACTACTACCCATAAGATACTAAATGGTTGGTATTATTTGCCACATATTTTTAAGGATAGTTATACTGATATTAGAAAATGTGAAGCTTGTCAAACATTATCAGGGAAATTAAAGTATGATGGTGCATTACCCCTCAGAACTTTGTCAACTGAAGAGCCATTCCAAATGTGGGGGATATATTTCATTGGTGAAATTGTTGATGCTTCCAGTGGACAGCACAAATGGATTTTAGATGCAATAAATTAATTCACTAAGTGGGTTGAAGCCATACCCTCTAGACAAGCTACAAGCAAGATGGTAATAAAATTCTTAACAAAGAATATACTAACAAGGTTTGGTGTTCCTTGCAAGCTTGTTTGTGGTAATGGCATGTCTTTTAGATCCAAAGAGTTCTCTAATTTTTGCAGTACTTATAGTATTAATTTTTCATACTCTTCTCTGTACCATCCATAAGGAAATGGTCAGGTGGAATCAAGTAATAATAATATACTGAAAATCATAAAGAGAATGTTGAGAAATAAAAAAATAGCATGGGAATCCAAATTACCTCTGGCACTTTGGAAAGATAGGATAATAGTCAAAAAGTCTTCAAGGTTTGCTCCTTATGAATTGGTCTATGGAAAACAAGCTAGGTTACCATTGAACAATCTTCTCCTTGTATATAAATTTGTCATAGAGGAAAAACTAGAAGACATGAATTTCATGGAAAATAGGATGTATCAGCATATATAATTGGATGAAGTCAGAAGAAATGCACAAATTTGGAATATGAAGAAGCAGATGCAAGTGAAAACTTTGCTTGATAAGAGAACTAAGGAAATGAACTTTCAGAAGGGAGATTGGGTGTTGAAGTGGAATGCCCAAGATCGAGATAAAGGGAAGCATGGTAAATTTGAAGCTTTGTGGCTAGGACCTTACATACTTTATGATAATGCAGGAGAAAAGAGCTATTTTTTACAAGACACAGAAGGTCATATTCAGGAATTCCCAACTCATGCTGAGTATTTAAAACCATTCTTCTCTTAAAATAGGAAGTATTTCTAACTCTACATTTTCATTAAGTTTTATTTTATTTTCTTTGATGTTGTTATTTTATTTATATTTTGGTTGGTTTCTCCAGAGAAAACTAAGCTATTACTGTGTCCAAGTATGAACACACATCCCCAGAAAGAGCCACTGGTGAAATCCTAACTTGAAGATTAATTTTCATACCTAATTACTCAGGGAGGAATCTCTTACACTTATATTATGCATGGTCATTTTATCTCATAAATTATTCTATTATCTAACTCTAACATCTCTCAACCTTCATATTCATATTTAAATTCATAAATGTAGTTGTTTCTTTTCTTTTCACGGTCTTTTTATTTACTTTATACTCTTGCGCATATCCATCCAACAGTTAAACCTCGATGAAGATCTACGACAGGCGTGATGCCTCAAAGAAAAGATGCCCATCCTTTATTCATCAAGGCAATGCATGATGTTGAAACATGTCCTGGTCCCACTAATCTAAGTGGAAGATTAATAGTTAAAGCCCCACATAGATCAAACTTCATCAACGGTTGACGTGTTTCTTTAAGGGAGAAGATGCATATTTTTTTATCTTCAAGGCATTGCACAATTATGACGCGTGTCCCAGGCCTACATGTTCAATGATCAACGGTTAACACTTGACAATGATCCAAGGCTGGTGCTATCCCTTAAATGATAGATGAATGATCTTTAACCTTTAAGGGAATGCACAATGTTGATGCATGTCCTAGACCCACTGAGGCCAGAGGCAATATGAAAGAAGGGATACAGATTACAAAATTTTGATTGGTCAAGTGAGGTGATAAGGATTCACATCCGATTAAAAGGTAGGATTAAAAGATGAGCTACTAAAAGACTCATCATTTAGCACATGGGTCTAATTGATGGTGTTAGTTTAACCAAGATCAAAAGGTGATCAACAGTTAAGAGAAGTTTGAAGATTAATTGGTGGTTAATTTTGATGAGTATCAACGGTTGGTGTAATGACTCAAAGCTAGAGATGTAGATCTTTAACCTTTAAGGGAATGCACAATGTTGACACGTGTCCCTGACCCACAAACTCTAAAGTAGCATGATCTTCTCTTAAACCTCAGAAAGCATCGACAATGGGTACGATACCTACAAGCAAAGATGCATGATCCTTACTCTTCAAGACATTACATGATGTTGCCACATTTCTTCGATGGTCGACAGGGAAGAAAACTTGGATGGCGACGTCAATAGGGATTTTCATATATTATTTATTTCATATTTTAAAAGTATTTTATATTAACAAGGGTTTTATCTATTAAATTTATGTGTCATCGACGTTCACATGTAGGGTTTCAAAGGTGGTGAAACATGGATCCAGCTGCCAATAGGATAGTATGATATTCATGAAATAAAGAGAAAGACAAAGACATACAGACATTCATTGATTAGTACGCACATGAATGAAGGATACCATAAGGTGGTTGACAATATTGACATTTTTGTTCTCATTGATAAAGCTCTTTGACACACCATCTAAATAATATCCATTATCAAAAGCATAAGTATATAGATGAGCATACAGTCAAAGTATCATGATGACTAATGCAGAATAATTATTATATTAGACATGATATTAAGGATTTGATAAGTTATCACTATTTTGATTTGTCTCTAACAAATCACAAGTGATTTTTCAGTGACCATTATTCTGATTCCTTTTGCTTGATTAACTATTTTCCAAAGGATGATAATCATTCCTTTATTATAACTAATGTTTAGTTGTTGATCTTAGGATTAGGTTTTAGTTATCAAGAAACACATTGGTGTGAAACTTGTATGCATCCCTTGGAATTTATACAAGTAGGGATTCTAAGACCATGTGCAAGGAGGTTACAATACATTATTCTTTTTGTTCTAGTTTTGATCACAACTGCAACATGGACTCAAATGTACTATTTTTTCAAAATCAATAAAAGATAAGTTTTTTTGCCTCACTTGTGGTAAAAGGGTTCAATTCATTTCAATTAGTACTTTGCAATTATTGAAGGAATTTCAATTTCTATTTTATATATGCTTGTGTAGAGATATTATATGTCTTATATCGTTATTTGATCATCAAGGAGTTTATGAAAAGTTAGTGTATCTATTTTCTTGTTCAACTGATCTCCCAACCAGAGGAGTTAAATTCATTTGAACTAATAAAGATATAAATAGACTTAATCTCTCTGCATCCAAAGTATTCAGATAGTTGATAGTATTGATACTGTCTTGCAAAGTTGTACATAGGATTGAATTTGGATTGACTCTATTGCCCAAGTTGATATAGACACTGATCTAATTCATTGTTGGATATAGTTATTTGGCTCATTGTTTTAGGTTGTTGAGATATTCTAGCATTCATTTATTTATACATTTTTATAAATAACTCTTACAAATCTCACAAAGCATTCAGTTTCTGCAAATTTATGTTGCTTACAGATGTACCGGTTAAAGGATTTACAAAAACAAGCTCTGTTAGGATCTACCCAGTGTTGGGGTTTAACCTTCACAATACAATAGTACTTAAACTATGAAATGTCCATTATATTTTGCATCAAATTCAAATGTTTATTCAGACTCTATGTGCTCTGATGTGTGTTACCTTAATTCTGATCTTTGTAGCACTTCACTATTCTTCTCTATTGTAGCTAAATCTACTCGGTACTGCTTTGCTCTATTTTGTTCTCCCTTAATAATTCAATAACAACATTAACTCCATCAAAAAAATTCACAGAAACATTAACTTGTGAACTCATCCTCAATAAATATGAATTTTTAATCTCCTAATCCTATGAGTTAGTTGGAAATTGATTATCTTGAAC
This sequence comes from Thuja plicata, assembly GCA_018584345.1. Taxonomy (NCBI): domain Eukaryota; kingdom Viridiplantae; phylum Streptophyta; class Pinopsida; order Cupressales; family Cupressaceae; genus Thuja; species Thuja plicata. The sequence continues at coordinate 536,752 of MU224017.1, forward strand.
CGTTCTATCTTCCTTCTTGCTCAGTGACCGTGTCACTTTTACCTCGGTACTTGATGTTCTTCTTGGAAATAAAAAAATCACATTAACCATTTGATTTGTGCCTTAGATCTTCATCCTAAATTAACTCAATCATTGATCATGTAACCAACTGTTATTAATACTTGTAATAATGTAATTAATATAGTAACAATGCATTAAATGTGTCCTTATCACTTTTTGAATTAACTATTTGACTCAGTTACATATTCCTTCTGAATTAGTTGTGTGATCTCTCAATTCTTGATAACTAGTAACTTGGTGTATTATATCCACTCAATAACAAAATATGCTTGGTATACTTAGTTCTCACTTCTTTGCTTCACCGACTGCATAATTCTTTATGCCTTGACCGACTTCCTCAATGTGTATTACTGACTAGTCCTTTATAAGACTTTCTCCATTCACCGACTTTTTTCTCCATAAACTGTGACTTTGAAAAAATTAATGAAAACAAGAATAACTTACATAGGTAACAATATCCCCCTTTGACATTAGTTGGGCATTTTTGACAAAAGTATTCAAATTCGTCAAAATGTATAACTCCCACTTGGTAGTTACTCCCTATACACTTTTTCATTTCCTCTTTTTTTATTATTTTTAGATATATGATTTTTTTTTTGTTTTCCTGATATCTCATATATCTCCCTTTTTCTCTTATACATAATATATCCTCTAAAATTCTTCATAATATATATATCCCCCTTTTTCGACAAAAACTACTACAACTATAGTCTAATTGTCAAAAACATATTTATACCTTTGTTGAATACTTAACAATACAATCTTCCATGTATCTAAGAGAGTTTTTAAGACCACAATCTACTTGGATATATCTACTACAATGCGAATAAGACCATCTAGTGTACTTACTATTGGAAGATTTACTAGCTCTTTGGCCTTCTTTAGCTGGTTTTGCATCGATTGGATGTGGGGCATGAAAATTGCTTGAAGTTCAAGCAATTACAATCAAATATTATTCTCCTCCTACTTCAATGAAGGTTTAACTATGAGTAGTTCTTGTACTTTTCCATTAAATGTATGGAATGCTCCAGTCTTGGTTGATATAGCCTTTAGTTGTTCTGTAAGCTCTTTCTCAACTTCAGTTTCCTTTTGTATGATATCTTGGGTATGATGTGAAAGAACACAAGATTTTTGAAAAAATGAAATAATAGAAGTAAGACAACTTTTAATTTCTTCACATGACTCAGATAGAGTGATCTTGTCCACTTCACTTGCTTAAAGTAGTCTTTCCATCAATTTTTGTTCCATCTTGTCTTGGTGAATCTTCATCATGTACTATGTCATATCCTTATTCGGTCCTTTGATCTTCTTGGCCAATTATCTAACTTGATTGAGTAGATTCTTTGTTTCATCATTTTTGGCCTGGGAACAATTGTGGGAAATATTTCCTTAACATCTTCAAGTATTGTATCCTTGTTCCTCTTTGCAATCATCTTACTCTGATTTGTCTTTAGAGATACTAACTCTAAATATTTTGTTAATTCCTTATGCTTCAGAGTGTTAGGATTGACTTGGGGAATAATTATTTGTTTTTCTAAGTCGATGGGATTCCTCTTCTTTGATTTCTTCTTAACTTCCAATATACTTTGACCAGTAGAAAGTATTGAATGTGATGCCTTTCCTGCATCAGGTGACTTGGTATGAGTTCCAATAATACTCTCTCCAATATTTTCTTCTGCCTTATGTTCCTCATGTATTTTTTCCTCTTTCTTCTAATCTTCTTTCTTCTTAAGATTTGATTCCTATGGATTTTCTTTTTGTGTATCATGAACATTTGTTGTGTCAATAGGGGAAATTTTGTGTTGCTGACCATCGATGTCGGTTGGTGTTACCAACTCGGTTTTCTTTCCTTTCTTGGTCTCGGTGGTCAAGGTTCCTTCTACCTTTTATTTCTCTTTCTCTATCTCAATGTCCTTGGGTGCTTCCTGTGTAGTGTCAGTTGGAGTATTTGACTGTTTAGAGTAGATGATAACTTGTGTCAATATCGGTTCATGACTTTGTAGTGGATCTAAATCAACATCCATACACTCGGTGTCCTGAACTTGAGTGTCCAAAATATCCTCATCTTTCTGTAAATATTTTTCATGGTCCACTTGTTATGTGATATCTTTAATAATTATCTCTTCTTTTTCTATAGTTAGATCAATTGGTTCTACATTGGTAGTGGTCTCCTTTACTTGATTACTCATGCTTTCTTCTTGACTTGTCTCTGCCTCTCTATACTTAGTGTTACCTAAGTTGTATATCTTTCTCCATATTTTTTATGTCTCCTTTTCTACAGATTCCATATCTCTATTCATTATCGTGAGGGCTCTCCCCTTGACAATGAAATATTTAGAATATATCTTCAATGCTTCTTTGATTTCTCATGGTGCTAGGTCAGGAATAGTGTGAACTAATGACCTTTCTCTCATTTTCTTTTCAACATTCATGACATACTTCCATCTAGTAGAAATTTTATCATACAACTCCTTTGGTATGTGATTACAATTGGTGTGACTCCATAGTTTAGTATTGTTGCTACCACAATGTCTTCAATTTTCTTCTTGTCTTCCTCATTTATTTTCTCATACTTAGTCTTCTTGAATCCTGCAAATCCTCTAGATTTATTTAATGATTCAATAAATTCATCTAGAATCTTTGGTACAAATTAGAAAAACTTGCTACAGTAACAGACTTATCTGCTTTTTCATATTGTGTGTCACTTCCCTTTCCAAGATTTAGTCTTCTTCTAGCGTGTACAACTTTCCTTCCTCCTCTAGTTCTTGCATATGTTCTACCTTTCGGTTGAAAAATATCAGTTGCAACCTTCTATTTTTCTTGTACAGAGGATCTGGTGTTCCTTTTTGTTCCATTAGTACTTGGTGAGGGTACTATTTCTAGTTTCTTGTCAACTACAACAATAGTTTTTTTCATTACCAAATTCGTCTTCTCCTAGAGTCTTTGACAGATTGTTAATTATCTTCTATGTTGTCCTTGTTGCCTTAGGTATAACAATGGTTTTCTTTCTTTTCTCTTTTACTTCCTCATAGGTGCCATATCTTGGAGCTTTAGGATCAATGGGCTATGCTAGTAGGCCTTCTATCTATTTTGAGGCTTCATCAATATTCATCTCATATCACATAGGTTCTATCCATTCTACTCTTGGTTCAACTACCTTTGCTAAACATTCATCAGTATCAACTTCAAAATAATTGTTGGCTTGATATTTTGCAATTAATTGTGGTGGTATTGTGTACCTTCTGTGCATTCTAGCTTGAAACTTTGTAAAATAATCAGCCATTATAGTGTCAAATTTATCACCAAAAAATCTGTATGCACTCATTGATATTGTATATGATAGGTTTGTCTGTCTTCCATACTATATCACCAATCGAAGGGAAAGACTTCTAAAAATAGAAGAATATACATACCAATATTAAACTAAACTTTAGAGTATTGGTATTTTCTTTCTGGATAGTATTCATTTTTTTGTCCAGTTGTTTCAACAAAATCTCACAAACATTAATTTTCAGTCCCTTCTTCACAATTTTGTATGCTAAGTCCACATCACTACAAGGTATGGTGTCCACTTTGGATGATTGAAATACTCAGTATGATAGAATTTTGCATGCATACCTCATCTTGGGGTCTTCAAAACTAGATATTTGCATGCCTCAGCCATCCCACCGTGCCTTTGTAAACTTGGTAAGTTTACCTCTTTCAATTTGTTTCACGACCTTGGGTCTATCGCCAATAGGTAATCTAGTAATGAGATGTAGAACATATTTTGTAAATTTGAATGGTTCATCCAACCACATGGTCTACATGTGTACTTGGCTAAGTACCATTCTCAAGTTTGAATACCCTCAGTAGGTTCATTATGTGGGCCAGATACTTTGGTTCCATGTGAGTGTGCTCGTCCTTCAATTTCTTGTTTACACACAATTTACTAAATGATGAATCAATTTATTCTTGACAAAGAGATCTTCAATCTTGAAATGTATAAAAGTACACACATCATCATTCAAAATTACTCATGGAGGGATAGATAATAACACTCCCATCATCTCTTTTTCTGATGCTATCACTAGGGGCATCTCGTGCTAGTAGTTATAGATTATGTATCCTTAACTAGTGTAGATCTCTGGACTCTCAGTGCCATAACTTCTCAAGATAGGTTGAATACAAAATAGGGCATGATCGACTAGATATTACTTCACAAATGTAGCTTGGTAATATAAAGTAGCTAGAAATGCTCTCAAAATTTTCTTAAATGATTCAGAAATACCTACTTGTATCATTTAGTGGATGCTAGAAATGACCGCCTTGCAACATGCTCAAATGCTCTCATAAATGGTAAGTTCAAATGAACTAAAAACTTCCCTATTTATAGATTTCCCTTGATTAGGGTTTCCAACGGCTATTAGGTTTTGCAATAAATTCTTTACCGAGTTTGTTTTTTCTTATTCATCGATTATATGGTGACTTTGCTTAACCAAATAAAACAAAATAACTTTGCACAATACTTCAAACTCACAACTTATCTAGATGCATCTTAATATTCTAATATGGATCTCAAATCTAATACTTAGGAACTGAAATAAGATTTTCAATAGATTTTCATTCCTTACATACCTCTCACTAATTAGGTGGATTTCGATACAACCACCTCGGTATAGATGGTGCAGTCTATGCTTCCAGATGATGTCCCTTCATCCTGAGTCTTTTTCCTCCATGTCTTGTTCAGTTGTTCTCAAATTTCCTCAATAGTAGTAGGAGCTTTCACTTCAGATTCATCTCTGGTTGATGCATAATCTCAGTCTCTACAATTCCTCGCAAGGTGTCCTACCTTATGATAGTGAAAAAATGCCATGCCAGGATTTTTCCAAGCTCTTCTAGTGTTCCTTCCATGCATCAACATGTAGTTTATAGAAATATGTCCATACCTTCCATAGGATAAACATAAGATTCTTGTGTTATAGTCCCATGGTATAAAAATACTTGCTTAGTTGGTTTTAGCATTCTATCGGTTAGGCTTCTAGTTTTCATTCCTTTTCTTTACTCTGCACTCTTCAAATTTGTGTCCAAACTTGTTAAAATTATTGCACTAACCATCAAACTAAGATTTTCTTGTATTGTTGACCGCATTAGTTTTGCATTCAAATGCTTGATGTCCATACCTATTGCATCTAAAACAATAACCATCAAACTTAGGTATACTCAGTGATTTACCTTTCCTTCTCCTGTAGACATTAGTAGTATGTCCAGGCTTCCCACAGTAATTACTTCTTTATGCTTTTGATGATTCTCCTTTCTCGGTGGTGTTGTCCTCTTTATATCCAATGCCTATTTTGTCATTTCTTTGTTTCTGATTCTTGAATTGTTGATCCAGAGAGTTTAGTGCTTCTTTATTTCTTTTCAGTATTGAATTTTCATCTTTCTCATCTTTCAATCTTTGTTCCATTCTTTCAATTTCATCTTTCGGTGCTTGATTCTCAAATTATTTTCTGGTGTTGTCTTGATTTGCACTCAGAAGTTGATCAGCCATGTCATAGTGAACTTGTATCATTCTCATGATCACATTATCTTTTTCTAGTAGATTAATCTCAACTTGTCTTTTATCATCTTTTTCCATTTTATTTTCATCTTCAACTTTCCTTTTTTCCTTCAATCAACTCGCTCATCCTTATCATGCTAGTTTCAAGATCTATCTTCATTAGGTATAATTGATCATTAAGTGTATCATTCTTTTCCAATAATTCTTTTATAGTTGTTTTAGATTCATCAGTAACACTGCCTTTAGATGTTTCAAGTGTATCAACTTGTTCTTGTGTAACCTTCAATTCATCATAAATTATCAGTCTAACTCTTAGAGATCTTTCAAGTTTCTTCTTCAAATAATTGATTAAGTCTCTTGCACCTTCCAATGCAGATTCAAGACCAGCAAGCCTTTTATATTGCCTAAAACTTTCCATGAATATGATCTTTAACTCTCAGATGGTCAAACCCTATAACTCACTTGAGTAAAAAATCTAATATCAATTGTTGGAATAATGTATGGAAAGTAAGGACTGAGAGGGGAGGGGTGAATCAGTAAGTTTATAAAACTTTTAACTTAATACCTTAGTTGATTAACCATAAACTTGTTGTTCTCTATTTACCAACTCCATTGCATTGAAATGAAAGTAATGTAAAGAATGAAGTTCAAAACATTAAAACCATAACAAATAAAATCATAACACAATGGTTTGGTTCCTCATAAATCCTTAGTTAGAGGACAAAACTATGGTGGGGATGACACCCACAACTTTCACTAAAATTGTAGTATAAAAGGGTGCTCGGTTTGAGCTACAAAGGTTTACTACTTCTGATAGCTTACTTGGTTAAGAGTATAAAAGACTTATTAGGTCTACCTGATTAGAGGATTTTACAATCTCTACACTTAGAGGTGTACTCAATTAAAATATTTACAATAACAAGATCTGTTAGGATCTACCTAGTATTGGGATTTAACCTTCACAATACAGTAGTACTTAAACTATGAAATGTCTATTATATTTTGCATCATATACAAATGTTGATTTAGACTCTATGTTCTCTAATATGTGTTACCTTAATTATGATCTCTGTAACACTTTATTTTTCTACTCTGTTGTAGCTAAATCTTCTCGTTATTGCTCTGCTCTATGTTGTTCTCCCTTAATAATTCAATAAAAACATTAACTCCTTCATCAACAACATTCACAACAATATTAACTTGTGAACTCATCCTCAATAAAGAATTGATCAAACTCAATTCTACACAACCCAAGAAGAACCTGTTAGCCAATAACTTATTACAAGAGAAGAAAAAATGGAGACAGAAGGAAAGTGCTCTCAAACTGTGAAAAAATACATAAGAGATTAACGAAAAAGTACAAGACTCAACCTTATAAAGGTGAGAAAGAAACCCTAAAGGAAAGAACTAGGTTGCACATTATTAATTAATAATTAATTAATAATGTACCTAAGTGAAGCTTAA
>MU224017.1:547209-557668 GCA_018584345.1 Thuja plicata
AGGAAAGAACTAGGTTGCACATTATTAATTAATAATTAATTAATAATGTACCTAAGTGAAGCTTAAGTAACTAGAGTAATATAAACTTATATAATTAAATCGATATGATTTAATTAATAAGCATAAAATAATAATACTCTAACAGTGAACTCATCCTCAATAAATATGAAGTTTTAACCTCCTAATCCTATGAGTTAGTTGGAAAATGATTATCTTGAACCGTTCGATCTTCTTTCTTTCTCAGTGACCATGTCACTTTTACCTTGGTACTTGATGTTCTTCTTGGAAATATAAAACTCCCATTAACCATTTGATCTATGCCTTAGATCTCCATCCTGAATTATCTTGATCATTGATCGTGTAACCAACTATTATTAATAATTTTAGTAATGTACTTAATATAATAAAAATGCATTGAATGCATCCTTATCGATTTTTAAATTAACTGTTTGACTCGGTTACATATTTCTTCTGACTCGATTGTGTGATCTCTCAGTGCTCGATAACTAGTAACTCGGTGTAGTATATCCACTCGGTATACTTATTTCTCACTTCTTTTCTTCACTGACTGCATAATGCTTTATGTCTTGACCGACTACCTTAGTGTGTATTACTGACTAGTCATTTATAAGACTTTCTCCATTCACCGACTATTTTCTCCATGAACTGTGACTTTGAAAAAACTAATGACAAAAAAATAACTTACAGAGGTAACACAAATAAGTCTCAACATTATCATCAATTTTTGGACAAATTTAGGAATATCAATCCTTGATTTTTCTTCTTTAACATAAAATAGACAATCTTCTATTTTAGACACCCTAGATCTCCCTCAAGCGATTAATGATGCAGAGGGAACTAGAACACCAAACAATCCCTTAGGTTCTTGTTGATCAATCCATCCATTTTACTAAATAACAACTTACTAGACGCAAAACAATATCTCTTTGAACCTATTGAACATACATATATGATAGGTTCCCTTAGAAAAAGGTTCTTCAACACCCATAAGCAACCAAACCAAACATTCACTTGATCCAATACACAATATCAAACATCCCAATTGGTTCTATTAACTTTCTAACATAAACGACTTAAAGACATCATCTTTGCAAGATTCAACCACAATCATTTATCTTATCTCTTGATTTGGGAACATTGTTGTCTTTGGGGTAGTTTTTAAAGGTTGATTGAATTGAATCATTAAATAAAAATTTTAATTTTTCTTGTAAAAATAAAGTTTGTAGATAATTTAAAGATATACCATCTCACAAAATCTTAGGGTCTTATGAGTCTATTTGACCCCTAAACCAACAATTATTTCAAACTGTCAATTCTAATCCATATTACTATCGTGAACTCAAAAAATTACTGCTTATTGTTAATCTAGTTTTAGAATATCCAAATTATTAATTTTTCCAATGGTTAAATCATGAGATAATTATAAACCCTTGCCTTCAACTCCATTAAAGAGGGTTTAAAAACCAATTTTCAGAAAAATCATCACAACTTTCTCGAATATGGATAAAATAAACTAAAATAAAAATAAAATGAAAGGTAACTCTAATATGTTTCAAATGAATCCAATTAGAGGTCTTAACTCTTCCATATGTGTCCATACGAAATGTTGAATTATGACTATTTTTAAAAGATATGAAAACTGCAAACAATAACTTTCAACAGAATTTGCATAACTTATTTATTTCTCAATAAAAACTCTTCAAACCAAAACCAAAGGAAGGATAAATAAATCTACCATCTATCCATGCTATTAATACATTGTTTCTAGGCCTTATATGGTTATACAAGGCCTGAAACCCACAAAAAAAAGAGTAAAATCAATCAAAATGACAAGTATGGAATGCACCAAAACATACCAAAATGTTCTCCTTCCTCAAATTATGACTTGGTTCATACATACAATGGTATTTAAAGAATTTTTACCATCAAAAACCTCCCCAACTACCTCATACCAACCAATTACCCCTTTTTGCATCTTTTGGAGTGCAACTTTGTAAAACCTTACATTTTTACAATGTTGCATCTTTACAACTTTTGGAGCAACTTTTACATTTTTATCACATTGACTACACAACTTTGCACAAATCCTTTAAACATATCAAAATGGACATTTTATGACTTTTTATATCTTTCTTACCCTTTGATGCAGGAGCATCCTAGGGTAGTTGGAAATCATGTGTCACCAAAAACATGTTTTGGTTTGATTTTGATTTGTTTCTTGGGAGCTCGGTAATCTAGTCAGTAACTGCCTTCAAGTTCCTTGTTGGAGTGCTCAGATACCTATTGGCTTGGTTTCTAGTGGCTCGGTCTTGGTGATTGGTTTCTCAATCTTGGTTATCAAGTGATGTTATGTGTTTTTGCTTGGTGGTGTCTATTCAGTGGAGCTCAGCTTGGTTGTGCCTCCACCAAGTGGTCTATTTTTGTTATTCTTAATCACCAACGAGGTTTATGCTATCTCTTGGGCTAGTTGAATGGTGCACTTAATTTGTGGTTTCCTATGGGGGGACCTATATCTTGTTTGGTTCACTCTCCTATGCATATTTAATGACCGTTGGAGGCCAACTGATGGATAAGACATTGGTTGTGTATTTCTTGATGTCGAATTGTGTTTTATTATGTTATTTCATTGTAATTCCAAATTGTTGCAAGTATGTATAAAAGATATAGTCTAGGTTGATGTTTAGGGGAGACACAGAGGAGAGACAAGAGGAGATAGAGAGAGGATGGAATAGTAAGTTGATAAGCTAAAAGGTTGTAAGTTGTTGTAGATAGTTGTAAGTGGGCAGAAGTAATTGTAGATTGTTTGGAGGCTTGTGAGCACAATTTTAGATCTGGTTTCTTCCACTTGACTATAGAGTAGACTAAGAATGTTGGATCCTACGAGATCTTGTTGATTCTTTTGTTGTTTTGGCCCTAACCGAGAATTCCTTAGAGCCTGACATGTTGCATGTAATTGAATATGAAAATGACTATAAATTATATAAGTTGTTATATCTTTGTGTTGATTATTTTTTGTTGTTGTCTTGTTGTTGGTTGCAAGTTTGGACAGCCCTTTATTGGATCCTCTGAGCTTGACTACATCAAGTGGTACCAGAGATGGTTCATTTCTTGTGGAGCTTAGCATTTTTTAAGATCTAGAGAGATGCCTTCGAGAAGATTGGACCCTAGGGAGATTGGAGATATTTTTGAGGAAGTGGAAGCAAGGATAACAGAAAGATTTAGATCTAAAATGGTGGCAATGAAGAATGAAATGATAGAAGGTATCATAAATGTTGGATTACATAGAGGTTTGAGAACAAATGATGGTTATGATGAAGTTGTTGAAGACTTTGAAGCTGCTGGATCTAGTGGAGATGACAGAGTTGATCGGATGGAGAGATCTGAGGGAGACAGATAAGATCAATTATAGACATCTAGAGCTCGGTTGAGTACAAGCTATTGAATGGAGGTGTTTGATTTTTCAGGTACATTGAGACCCGAGGGTCTGATTGATCGGATCAGTGAGCTAGAAGACTACTTTGATCTAGAAGACATTGAAGATCCTCTTAGAGTGAGATTAGCACAGACTAAGTTGAAAGGACATGTTGCCTTATGGTGGAAAGAGTTGTAGAGGGACAAAGAAGAAGAAGGTGAGATGAAGATCAATCAGTGAAGTTTGATGGTAATAAAGCTAAAGGCTAAGTTCATTCATGTCGACTATGAACTTGAGTTATTTAAGAAATTGTAGAATCTGAAACAAAAGAAGATGACTGTGGAAGATTATACTAAGGAGTTCTACAAGTTGACTATTCGGTCTAGGCATAGAGAAATTTCTAAGGAAAATGTGGTGAGGTATGTTAATGGTCTAAGATTCAATATCTAGGATGAGATTGGTATTTTGAAGATTGACTTGGTAGAAGATGCTTATCAATATTCATTGAAGGAAAAAAATAGGTTTAAAAGAAGACATCATGGTAATTCCTAAGGGAAAGAGAAGCAAGAATAGTGGGTGAAAGATAAACTAAAATTTGAAGATGAACTAAAACCTATTGAACCAAGGAGAAGAATAGGTAGAGGTGTATTTAGACGTACTTGTTATAACTATGGTGAACAAAGTCATTGATCATTTGAATGTCCCCATGCAGATAGGAAGGTCGATAGTCACTGAAATGTTGTGGTGAATGAGGTTACTAAGAATGAACCTGAGGTAGAGGGTGTGACTCTCTTGCTTAGGAGAACTTTGCTTCCCTCAAAGCAAGCTAATTCTTGTCAGAGGAAGAACTTGTTTAGGACTATGTGCAAGTATAGTGATAAATGTTGTAAGGTGATTGTGGATGGAGGAAGTAGTCACAACCTAGTTGCTGAGGAGATGGTTCAAAAACCTGGTTTGGAAAGGTTGAGGCATCCTTGTCCTTATAGGATAATTTGGTTGCGGGATGGTCATGCAGTAGAGGTAAAAGAACACTGCATGGAGAGTTTTTATATTGGTTCTTATAGAGATGAAGTATTATGTGACATTGTGGAGATGAGTTCTTCTCATGTTTTACTTGGGAGACCCTGGAAATATGATAGAGAGGCTATTCATGATTTTAAAAGGAATTTAATTACTATCCTAAAAGATGGACATAATTTGATTTTTATTCCTTTCAAGGATGAATGCAAAGGAAGGAGGACCTTGAGCATTGGTAGAAGATCTGAGATGATTGTAGAGGTTGTTGCAGACATTCAGATTTAGAAATATGAAGGTACTTCAAAGAGTAATAGTAGAAAAAGGAAGTAGAAGAAGAACCGAGGGAAGAGTGAGTCAGTTGAGGACTTGGAGGATATGTATATCAAGAACTAGTTTGGGATCTACGTCCTGAATCCCAAAAAATGTTCATCTAGCTGCTAAGAACATCTTTTTACACCTAGGGTGTCTGATGCAGGAGCATCTTGGGGTAGTTGTCAATCCTATATCACCAAAAACATGTTTTGGTTTTATTTTGATTTGTTGTTTGGGAGCTCGGTAATCTATTCGGTAACTACCTTGGAGTTTCTTGTTTTAGTGCTCAGTTACCTATTGGCTCGATTACTGGTGGCTCATTCTCGGTGACTGGTTTCTCAGTCTCAGTTACCGAATGGTGTTTTGTGTTTTTTCTTGGTGGTGTCTAGTCAATGGAGCTCAACTTGGTTGTGCCTCTCACCAAGTGGTCTATTTTTTGGCATTCTTGATCACCGACGGGGTTTATGCTATCTCTTTAGCTAGTCGACTGGTGCATTTAATTTGTGGTTTCCTATCGGGGATGTGAGGACCTAAATCTTGTTTGGTTCACTCTCCTTTGCAGATTTAATGATCATTGGAGGCTGACTGATGGATAACATGTTGGTTGTGTGTCTCTTGATGTCGACTTATGTTTTATTATTTTGTTTCATTGTAATGCTCGCTTGTGGCAAGTATGTATAAAAGAGAGTCTAGATTGATGTTTAGGGGAGAGACAAAGGAGAGATAACAGGAGATAGATGTTGGAACTATATTGGAATGATGTACTAAGAGGGGAGGGTTGAATCAATACCTCTAAAACTTTTCTTGGTTAGCTCATTAACCCTTAATCATCAGTTTGTAAGTTATCTTATCTAACAGTTTATCTTTGTTTATGTATATGCAATCATATCATAAGTTATTTAGTATGTAACCATAACAGAAACATTCATGAAAATAGATAACACATAACACAAGATATGATATCGTAGAAAACTCCTGTTAGGAAGTAAAAACTGCGGTGGGGATTGTTACTCACAAGACTTCACTATCTGCAGATAAGAAGAGGCCGGTTAAGGATTACAATTGGTCACTTCTGATGACCTACCCTGTTAGGAGTATTACAGTGGAGACATATTAAGATCTACTTCATTTGAAGCTTTAGCAACACTGTTAAGTGTGCACTCTGTTAAGAGATTTGTAAAGAATGGTTAAGTCCACCTTCTACAAAAGGATTTTAGATGTGATGCACTTGTTAGAATGAAACTACATAAGTCTTTGATCTGATGATGTATGCAATCTTCAATTGCTGATAACAGATCCTATTAAGCTCCATACATATAAGTAATCATCCTTCCATGATTGAATAATACCTTTATCTACTCGTCGGTAGCCTCTGTGTGTTCTTGACAACTGATATGATCTATTTCTAAGCTTTGCATGAATTCTTCCTTTTGCTCCTTAGATGCTCTTCGTGGCTATCAACAACAATGAATTCATAACTCACAATTGATTTGAACATCTATTTATACTAGATTTTGTCTCAATTCTTGATTCACACTTCACAAGTTAACTCTAGTTCCAAGGTTTTCAACTTGACCTTGATTTTTAGTTAGATATGTTTTTGATCCATTAGGATGCTTTAAAACATTTACATAAAGCTCGCTTGACCCTCAAGTTATGATTTAAAACAAATTAAAACTCTATAAATAGAATTACATTACTTTATCTGACGTGTAAAACTCAGATCCACTTTTTGCGGGTTCTCTAACTGACTGTCGGTTCTGATGGTTAGTTTTCTTGGTCATCGGTGTTCCTTTCTTGAACTAGTCGTCGTGTATGCCTTTTCTGTTCCGTCGCTTTTGTTCTCAAAATTGTGTCGTCGGTGATGTTCTCAATGTTATGTTATTGACCCATCGGTGATGTCCTGTTTACTTCATCGGTGCAACACTTTTCAGTGTTTGTCGGTCAATTCCATACTTAGCATTTTTCATGACCTTTGTGTTTTGTCAGGTATGCTTGTTGTTTTCCGGTAATGCTTGTAGTCTGTCGATAATTCTTGTAGTCTGTCGGTGATCTCTGTCAATGCTTTTCACTAAGTGTACTAATGGCAAAACTAATATCATCAATCTCCCGCTTTGACATTAGTATCAAAAACATGATATGTACAACATACTAAGTGTATTTAGTATGTACACCTATGTATACTCCTTCCTTAGTCATTTGAATAAATCCCCCTATGTATATGTCGGTAAGTGTAAGTATATATACATATCCTTATGTACTTTTCTTTTCCTCTTTTTTCTTTTGAAATATATCGTACATAACTATATTTATATATATTTGTTGGACTTCTATACATACAATATACATTTCCTTTCCTCCTTTTTGATTATAAAGGCAAAGGTAGTTACAGCTTGTCAAAAAGTTGGGAATGTGAGGAATTGATCTCCTCCATCATCTTTTCCCATTTCTCCTTTAGCATTTCTAGAGCCATGTGCTCCAGTGATATCCTTACATGTATATCATAGATGTTGTCTGCTACAGACATCTCAGGGGTTGCAATAAGATTTCTTGCATCAAAAATATGCTGTTGTAGAATTGTAAGATTAGGTAGAATTTTTGCCTGTAGTTCTGTAATCTCACCTCTTAGTTGTGTTTTAGCATCCCATATTTCTTTCCTTAGCATGTTAGCCTCTATGACCTTGTCATGATGCGCCTTTATGCTATTTGCATTTGAGGTTAGGCTTTGTGCACTTGTTGTGACATTAGAATTTATTTCTGCTAATTTGTCACTATTTTCTTTTGTAAGATTCTCAAGTGTGCACATCTTTTGAACTAAGGTGATTTATTCAACAATCATTGGCTCTAATTGATCAGTTAGTTTAGAGAGATTTACCTTGTTCAATGCCACTTCTTAACTGATTTTATCAATTAACTTGTATTGGTACTTCTTTTATGCTTGTTCTTCCATAGCTTGTTCTGCATCTATATTCTGTTCTATGATTGCGTTGGTAAGAATAGCTATTTGTTCCTTAACTATAGCATTTGCTTCAAGTTTTACCTCAGGAACAAGTTGTTGGAGAATTTCTTTTGCCTTGTCAAGTGCCATTGTTTCCCTGTGTTCTTGTATCATTTTATTTTGAATGGCTTTTATTTGACATAGCACTCCAAACTCTTGAAGTTTATCACTGTCCAAAGTGGTAATATCCCAGTTTGGAACTTCTATTACTTCATCCAGTGTTACAGCCAAGATGTCTTTCTTTACTATTTTCTTCTTCTTCTTCTTTGGCTGGGTGGCAGATTGATGTACTACCATCTGTAAAGCATGAGATTGGGTTGATATGGTGGGTGAGGGTCAAGAAGATGAGGCATCCTTTTGTATATGTTCTGAGTCCACTAGCTAGTTTGGTGAAGATGTCTCCTCATTTTCCTTGGGTGTATCAACAAATGTATCTTCTTTAAGTTTTATACCTTCATCCTGTTTGACTCCTTCACTTTTATCTTTTTCTTCAACCTTTCTCAATGTATCATCCATTTTGTTATCTGCGTCTTTGTTTTGATCTTTTGACATTTCTTGCTGGTTGTCGATTGCATCCTTCATTTCTGTATCTATATCCTTTTGAGTGTTGGATGCAACTTTTTTTTCATCGATACCCATATCCTTGGGTATATTATCATCTTTCTTAGATGATTTATCCTGACTTGACTAAATATCAATAGCATCTATTAATATATTCATGTTTGTCAGTGTATTGACTGTTACAGTTTCAATAGTTGTATCATATCCATCGGTATTGCCCTTTGCAGCATTTATGTCTTCATCTTTTTGAATATCTACTGCTAGGTCTTGTCCTGTAGTGGTATTGACAATGTTTTCTAACCACGATTCATCATTTATATCAACATCTAAGTTACCTTTTATCGTTAACTCTTCTTTGGTTACTTCTTCATCCTCTAAGCTGATGTGGATGGGGCTTGTTGGTACTTGGTCATCATCACCATCTTTTGGCCAGTCTTCATCTATAATGTCAGTCTATTTTTGGCCTATTATTTGTACCTCTTCACTGTCTAACTCAGCTGTTGAGTTATCTATTTTAGTGATAGTTTCCTTCTCATAACTCCTTTCCTCATCAGGGTTGAGTATCTTACTCCATATATTATGTGTTTCTCGTTCTAGCTCTATAAGCTTCTCTTTAAGAAATTTATAAGCTCTCATTTTGGGTGAGAAACTTTTCACATATTTCTCCATGATTTCATTGGTTTCTTCTCTCTTTGATTTAGGAGGCATAAGAGAAACCAATACTCTTTCTCTTATCCTTTTCTCCTCGTGGAGTGTAAAAGTGAATCTAGAAGATATTCTAATCAACAATTCTTACGGTACATCACGTGTAGTGAATTGTAGTGGGATATAATAGTGTCTGAAAATCTTAGCTATAAGTGCATCTTCAATCTTATTATGTTCTATTGTATCCCATCTTAACCATTTCCTAATCTTAGGATGTCCAATAGATGCAACTTCATAAATATACTTACATATTTCATCAATGTCTTTAGTGGGTGATGTAACCTTTGTTGTTTCCTTTGTTGGCTTTATAGTGTCAGGTTCATCCATAGCTGAATCCTCTAAGTCCTCATTTGTTTCAACAAATTTCCTCCTTTTGGTTGGTGCCCTAACTGGTTGTTTTTCCTTTGGTGTGTCAGTTTTCCTTTTATATACCTTTCCTTTTACCATGGGAGAAGGAGTTGCATCCTTTGTTGTTTGACTCCTTGTTCTTGATTTCTTAGGTGGAGGAGGAGGCGGTGAATCAGACTTCTCTTCCTCTGATTGATTTTTCTCTGTTGTATCACTGATGGGAAGCTGGTCCTCAGTGAGTTCCTCCTTACCCTCTTGTTCCTCTTCACCTTCTTTTTCTTCTTCTCCTTCAAAAGATATATTCAATTTCTTTTTCAAATTCTTCACCATTATTTTTGACTATTTTACAGCCTTCTTGACAACAAGATTTGTTTTAATCTTCTGTTTGGCCTCTTCATAGGTGCCAAATCTTAGTTTCTTGTTGTCTAGTGGTTCATTTAATATGGCCTTAATGCACTCATTGGCTAATCCTATTTTGATTTCATAATTTAATTTTGAAAGCCATGATTTTCTTGGTACTACTTCTTGGATGTATGTGAAATCAGTATCTACCATGAAACATATTTCTTCTTGACGTTCCTCTATCAGACTCTCAGGAATTCTAGTTCTTGCTTGCAGCATTTCCATTATGGTTTTGAAATACTCATGCATAACATTATCAAAATATGTTCCTAGTGATTCTATGAATTCACCTATCTGAATGGTTATGGGTCTTCTTGTATCCCATGCAACTTTTCCAATGGAAGGAAAGTATTCTTCAAAGTAAAAGAATATGCACATTATGAGGGAACAAAACTTACAAGTGTTTGTCCTTGAAGACCTTATTGTGCACATGTTCTCCTACAATTGATGTAACAGGATCTCTGCAAGATCCATCTTCTTCCTCTGTTTGCTAATCTTGTGTGTTGTGCTCATAGCAGTACTAGATATGATGTTCATTCGGCTTGCTTGGAAAATCTTATATCCAACAACACATGCTCCAAACTTCAGCTCTATGTCGGTAATGGTGTTGACCTTTAGTGCTCTTTTATCTAATTTAGCACCAGTCAATTTTTCCACTTCTGCCAGAGATGGGTGCTTGTGAG
>MU224017.1:559744-577590 GCA_018584345.1 Thuja plicata
TCTTTCTCTTGTAGCTTCTCTGTAATTTTCCTCCTATCATCAATGGCTAGTGTTCTTTCATTTTCAACTTTTCTTGCATCATTTATGACATCAATCATTTTCACCATTTGAGTCTCTTGACCAATTTACAGCATCTTGATTTGATCTATTAGATGTAGATTGACCTCTTGTAGACTTGCAATTTCTTCAAATGATGCGTCTGAAGCTTTGCTCATTGATGATTCTGTTGTTTCAAAGTAATCTTGTATTTCCAATTCTTTGTAGTCTTTCTCATTCAATCTGGTTGCCATAATATTTCTTTCATCAAGAAATTTTCTTAGTTTTATTTTTTCCTCCTTATACTGCTCATAGTTTATTTGCATCTGTAACTGCTCATTCTCAATAGTCATGTCCAGTCTGAACTTGTCCATTGCTCTGATCTTTTCTCTCAAGTCTTTAAGATTTTCAAGAGAGAGACTTAGCTCTGATACCAATTGTTGGAACTATATTGAAATTATGTACTAAGAGGGGAGGGGTGAATCAGTACCTCTAAAAAATTTCTTGGTTAGCTCATTAACCCTTAATCATCAGTTTGTAAGTTATCTTATCTAACTGTTCATCTTTCTTTATATATATGCAATCATATCATAAGTTCTTTAGTATGTAACCATAACAGAAACATTCATGAAAATAGATAACACATAACATAAGATATGATATCGCAGAAAATTCTTTTTAGGAAGTAAAAACTGTGGTGGGGATTGTTTCCCACAAGACTTCACTATCTGCAGATAAGAAGGGGTTTTTTAAGGCTTACAATTGATCACTTATGATGACCTACCCTGTTAGGAGTATTACAATGGAGACATGTTAAGATCTACTTCGTTTGAAGCTTTAGACACACTGTTAAGTGTGCACTCTGTTAAGAGATTTGTAAAGAATGGTTAAGTCCACCTTCTACAAAAGGAATTTAGATGCGATGCACTTTTTAGAATGCAACTACATAAGTCTTTGATCTGATGATGTATGCAATCTTTAATTTCTGATAATAGATCCTATTAAGCTCCATACATATAAGTAATCATTCTTCAATGATTGAATAATACCTTTATCTGCTCGTCGGTAGCCTCTGTGTGTTCTTGACAACTGATATGATCTATTTCTGAAATTTGCATGAATCTTGCCTTCTGCTCCTTAGATGCTCTTCGTGGCTATCAACAACAATGAATTCATAACTCACAATTGATTTCAACATATATTTATACTAGATTTTGGCTCATTTCTTGATTCACGCTTCGCAAGTTAACTCTAGATCCAAGGTTTACAACTTGACTTTGATCTTCAGTTAGATATGTTTTTGATCTGTTAGGATGATTTAAAACATTTACATAAATCTTGTTTGACCCTCAAGTTATGATTTAAAACAAATTAAAACTCTATAAATAGAATTACATTGCTTTATCTGACGTGTAAAACTCAGATCCACTTTTTGCGGGTTCTCTAACTGACTGTCAGTTTTCTTGTTCGTCGATGTTCCTTTCTTGAACTAGTCATCGGGTATGCCTTTTCTATTCTGTCAATTTTGTTCTCAAAACTATGTCGTCAATGATGTTCTCAATGTTATGTTATTGACCCATCGGTGATGTCCTATTTACTTCATCAGTGCAACACTTATCAGTGTTCTTCAGTCAATTCCATACTTAGCATTTTTCATGACCTTTGTGTTCTATCGGGTATGCTTGTTGTTTGCCGGCAATTCTTGTAGTTCGCCGGTAATGCTTGTATTCTGCCGGTGATCTCTGTCAATGTTTTTTACTAAGTGTACTAATGAAAAAATTAATGTCATCAATAGAGAGATGATGGAATAGTAAGCTGCTAAGTTGAAAGGTTGTAAGTTGTTGCAGATAGTTGTAAGTCAGTAGAAGTGAATTGCAAATTTCTTGAAGGGTTGTGAGCACAAGTTTAGATCTGGTTTCTTACACTTGACTATAGATTAGACTGGGAACATTGGATCCTGCGAGATCTTGTTGATTCTTTTTTTTTGGCCCTAACCGAGAAGGCCTTACAACCCGACATGTTGCATGTAACTGAATCTAAAAAAGAATATAAGTTGATGGGTAAAAGTACAAAGTTGTGTCACACTTGAGGACCATTTACGTAGTTTTAGCCAGAATGTTTTCGATAGAACATATATCACACAAACATGGTGCCATGTGGCATCGATGTGGCAAATTAGTTCCGATCGAAATAGGTTTGGCTGGCCTAGTTTCAGCCAAAAATTCAAGATTAAATATAAGCCAACTATGTTCTACCGATGAAGAATTGGCACATATTTATATAGGGGGTTTCAGCCGAAACAGTTCCAACCGAAACTGTCTATGTGGCATCCTATATGGCAGCCAAATAGGCAAAAATTTCAAAATTACAAAACTTCTCACTTAGACAACTGATTTCTTCACCAAAACTGATTCATTTTTAAAATCTAAAAATACCCTTTTGTAGAGCTCAGAGTTTAGATTATGGTCATATAACTTTTATTGTGTTTTGATTACATATAATATATTATAAGTTGAAAAAACTTCAAGTAGGTATTTTAACATTGAAGAACATGCTCGTTCGAAAAAAGAAACAAAAATAGAAAATCATTTTGGAAAATTTTAAAACTTATATTAAACATTAGAGGAGAGAGCCCTCTTAAAGAATATATAATTTTTTTTTATTTGGTGTAGATTTGCTAGGGAAAATTAGGTGGGAGACAAAAACTATTAATTTAGGGAAACTACGACTTTGAATAGTTATAAAAGACAAAATATATACCAAAAACCAATCTTTATTTTTTTCTGCACTAGCTATACATGTCTTCTAAAACATATTCTAAAATCAGAGAAAAATAAGATTATTTACATATATTTTGTTGGTGGGAACTAGACCCTCAATTTTCAGCATTTTTCAGCAATTAAAAAATGGACTTCATAAATTAAAAAACCTATGTCAATTATTATTCAAAAAAATTTAAAAAAATTAAAGGCATAAACTACATCCAATTTTACACATTTCATTAGTTTACATAATTTCCAAATTCTAATCACAAATGCCATGTTTATGTCGTTAAATTTCAACAGTTTTGCATGTCGTGGTCCTCTTCCTTTGTAAAAGTGTGACACAGGTTTGTACTTTTACCCTGATATAAGTTATTATATCTCTGTGTTGTTGAGTTTCCATTGTTGTCTTGTTGTTGGATGCAAGTTTGGATAGTCCTTTATTGGATCCTTCAATCTTGACTGTATCACCCTTCCATGAGTTATTTTAACACATTTGACCATATGACCTAGGTCCTTACTAGGACAATTTGACAACTTTTACAATTTGATGGCATGGCTTTTCCTAGCCTTACATATTTATTCAATTGGACTCATAATACATTTAAAAGACCATAAAAACTCATGATAGACCTTCTATCCTCCTGTAGCCTCATGGTATGCCTTTGTGCTTAGGTGCTCCTGCACCATACTCCCAACCTTCAAAAGTTTCCAAGTCCCTTGGAAACATGGAACCAATAACCTGCAAGAAAAAAATTCTCCAAAACCTTTTCCTTTGCCGACATTTACTACTGCCTCTTCATGCCTCTATCACCATCAACCCTTCCTTTAAGGACATGGGAATTTCCTTGTGATCGCCTTCTTTGTTACTCATGTCAGTGGAGCATTAATGTCTACAACTTCATGGTGCCATATCAATCAAAGATCCACCTTTACCTTTTGTTGCTTCAACTTACCACAAAAACACATTCTCTTGCCTCACCTAGGAGTACCATCCTTTCCTCTCACCCTAGTCTCTTAGAAACTACTTGGACCTTTCCTTGGCCCTTGACAAACTTACCTTGTTTGTACATACACACAAAACCAAATTCCATTTGTAGCTGGTGGATAAACACCTACAACCAAATCATTAGAAACACAAAACCAAATCACAAACAACATGCTCAGCCCAGATATTTTGTTGAGATCTGATACCACTTAATGAAGAGGGAAATGGAACACCAAAAAATCCCTTAGAATCCTATTTATCCATCCATCCATTTCACCAAAGAACAACTTACTAGAGGCAAAACAATATCTCTTTGAACCTATTAAATTTACATATATGATAGGTTCCCTTAGCAAAAGGGTCCTCAACACCGATAGCCAACCAAACCAAACAATCACTTTATCCAATACACAATATCAAACATCCCAATTGGTTCTGGGTAATCCCACAATAGTAGGTTACACTTTTTTGGAGGAATAAATTCCTCATGAATCCATGAGGTGGGAGGATTTAGTCAGGTACTTTCAATAGAAAGTACCTGATCGTTTTGATCTGAACATTAATAGTTTCGATCGAAACTGCCTTTTTTGCTTAGTTTCTATCAAAACTAACCTAGTTTCGATCGAAACTAAGTTATTTTTGATCAAAACTAAGCTAGTAAATATTTTAGTGGGATTTTGACCCATACGGATCGAAACTAATTAGTTTCGATCGAAAGTACTTTCTATCGAAACCCCCAAAATTGAGGCTATCTACAAAGGCTAACAGAAATCTACAGTTTTCATGGCTTCGGGGCTCAAGAATGGGGCTCAAATGGAAGAATAGGGACACCTCCTTTTGCATTGCACAAGTACTCTGAATGAGCTTTCTAACAAATATAGATTTGACAAATTTTGAATTAATTAGGTCTATGTATTTTGACGTGCATCAGATGTAGGTTTTTTATCCAATATAAACTTCCAGGTTTGACGTTCAATGAAAAATAGTAGAAAAGAGAAAAAAAAAATTAAAAATAACAGTGCCCTCCAGCTTTGAGTCTTCTTTCTATCAAAAAAAAAAATTTGAATTTTGATAAATACACGACAAGTTATCAACTACGTAGTCAACGTATGTCACAATTATGGTTTACTCTACTTCAAACATTCATAAAATATGCAATAATCATGATAATTTCATCAAACCAATTGCATGCCCTCCGTATGGACGTTACAAAACCAAATTTGAAGGAAGTGCATTGATATCTATTTTAGAAAAAAAGTTATGTTTTACGAAGTCATTGTACCTTTTTGAAAATGACGTTTTCAGCAACATAGCAGTTTTAGTGGGAGATAAAAAAAACATTAAAATCAATTCAAAAAAATTTTAAAAAATATATTTAGAATATAGACAGAAAATCCTAAAAGACTCTAGTTTACTTCATCTTCCGATTTCAAACATTTTAACGACAATATGCATCTGAATGTGAACATTTTTCTCAAAACGTAGACTTCAATGTCCGTTTAGGCAAAAAAGTGTAACCCACTATTGTGGTATCACCCTTGAACCATTAACTTTCTAACATAAACAACTTAAAGACATCATCCTTGCAATATTGAACCACAAGCATTTACCTTGTCTCTTGATTTGGTAACATTGTTTTCTTAATGATAGTTTTTAAGATTGATTGAATTGACTCATCAACTCACAATATTAATTTTTCTTGTAAAATAAAGTTTTTAGATCATTTAAATATATACAATATCACAAAATCTCAGCTTCTTATGAGTACATTTTATCCCTCAACCAACAATTGCTTTACACTGTCAATTCTAATCCATATTACTATCGTGAAGTCAATAAATTACTGCTTATTGCTACTAGGGAATCAAATATATTCCAAAAACCAAAACCAAATGAATCAAAACCAATTTAATATAAAAAATATGTTAATCTAGTTTCATAATATCCAACTTATTAATTTTTTGAATGGTTAAATCATGAGATAATTAGAAACGCTTGCTTGCAACTCCATTGAAGAGGGTTTAAAAACCAATTTTCACCAAAATCGTCACAACTTTCTCAAATATGCATAAAATTGACTAAAACAAAAAATAAAATGAAAGGTAACTCAAATATATTTCAAATTAATCTGATTATAGGTCTTAAATATTCCATATGCACCCGTACCAAACACTGCATTATGACTATTTTCAAAAGATCTCAAACCTGCAAACAACAACTTTCACCAAAATTTACATAACTTGTTTATTTCTCAATAAAAACTCTGCAAACCAAAACCAAAGGAAGACTAAATCAATCTAACATCTATCCATGCTATTAATACATTGTTTCCATATCATGGATAGTCATACAAGGCCTGGAAAAAGAAAAACAAAGATTAAAATCAATACCAAAACAAGTATGAAATGCACCAAAACATACCAAAATGTTCTCCTTCCTCAAATTCTGATTTGGTTCATAAATAAAATGGTATTTAAAGAATTTTTACCATAAAAACCTCAACAAATACCTCAAACTAACCAACTACCCCTTTTTACATCTTTTGGCGTGCAAGTTTGCAAAATATTGCATTTTACAATGTTGCATCTTTACAACTTTTGGAGCAACTTTTACATTTTTATCCCATTGACTACACAACTTTTCAAAAACCCTCTAAAAATATCAAAATGGGAATTTTATGACTTTTTACATTTCTCTTACCCTTCCATGGGTTATCTTAACAAATTTGACCATATGACCAAACTAGGTCCTTACTAGGACAATTTGACAACTTTTACAATTTGATGGCATGGCTTTGCCTAGCCTTACATATTGATATAATTAGACTCATAATACATTTAAAAGGCCATAAAATCTCATGATGTGCCTTCTATCCTTGTGTAGGCTCCTGGTATTCCTTTGTGCTTAAGTGATCATGTACCATCCAATTGAATATGAAACATTTGTTAATCTAGTTTTAGAATATCCAACTTATTAATTTTTCCAATGGATAAATCATGAGATAATTACAAATCCTTTCCTACAACTCCATTGAAGAGGGTTTAAAAACCAATTTTCACAAAAATTGTTACAAATTTCTCAAATTTGCATAAAATTGACTAAAAAAAATGAAAGCTAACTCGAATATATTTCAAATGAATATATTTAGAGGTCTTAACTCTTCCATTTGTGTCTGTACCAAACATTGTATTATGACTATTTTCAGAAGATCTCAAAACTGCAAACAATAACTTTCACCAAAATTTGCATAACTTCTTTATTTCTCAATAAAAACTCTCCAAACCAAAACCAAAGGAAGGATAAATGCCATTAATAAAAAATTTCCAGGTTGTACATGGTCATACAAGGCTTGGAAACAATAAAATAAAGAGTAAAATCAATCAAAATGACAAGTATGGAATGGACCAAAACATACTAGAAAATGTTCCCCTTCCTCAAATTCTGATTTGGTTCATACATACAATGGTATTTAAATAATTTTTACCATAAAAAACCTCTGCAACTACCTCAAGCCAACCAACTACCCCTTTTTACATCTTTTGGAGTGCAATTTTGCAAAATCTTGTATTTTACAACGTTGCATCTTTACAACTTTTGGAGCAACTTTTACATTTTTATCACATTGACTACACAAATATGCACAAATCTTATAAACATATCAAAATGGATATGTTATGACTTTTTACATCTTTTTTACCCTTTAGGGGTTATTTTAACACATTTGACCATATGACCAAACTAGGCCCTTACTAGGATAATTTGATAACTTATACAATTTGAGGACATGGCTTTGCCTAGCCTTACATATTGACTCAATTGAACTCATAATACATTTAAAAGACCATAAAAAATCATGATATGCATTCTATCCTCCTGGAATGCCTTTGTTCTTAGGTTCTTCTGCACCGGTTAATCTCTTCACCGAGGAACCAAGCTCTGATATCAATTATTGAACATATTGAATAATTGAGAGGGGGGTGAATCAGTTATTCATAAACACTTTCTTAAAACATTTACTGAACTAGTAAGCACTAAAACCATTCAGAAACTTATAACAGATATAAACATGAAAGCACAAAACCATCAATCACAATGAACACTAGAGTTTATGTGGAAGTCAAAGCTGAGAAAAGTCATGGAAAAGCTAATTCTCATGAAATGAACACCGGTTAAGGTGACATTGGTTAAGGTGATTTTTACAAGGGTTCACTACAGGTTTTCTCACTATTGTTTGGCTCACTGTTAGTTGGGATAACTACCTAGAAAAGAAAGGCTAACTATTGATACAATTAGGCTCACTATCAATACAAATAGGCACACTGCCAAAATATAAGAAATGAAAGTAGAATCCACCACTGAAGTCACTATCATTGATACTCTACAATACATAAATGATATAATAGTCTGATACCAATTTGATCAACTCGCACATACATCAACCCACAGATCTTTCCTTCTCAAATTCGCATTCACTTCACATAATCAAATATCACCTCAATCAACTGAGGTTATCACTCTTCTTATACTACTTGATGCCAACAATCAATTCGACCTAAATTGATTTAAAATAGGTCACACCAAAATATTTTTGCAGTGCTAAGGAATGAAACATGGACCGCCTTTCTCAATACAATACACTTTGCACAATTCAGTGCACTACACAATCTCCAAGATCTTCGGTACTAATAGATATGATCTATATGTTAAAGTGCATCGATCGAGGCATAGAGAGCATGATCCAAGATAGGATCGATCCGAAAAAAAAGTTCCACCATATGTTGCACATAAAAAGAGACCAACACCAATAGGGATAATAATAAACATTTAGAGCACATCCTTCATTGAACACTTCTACCGATACACTATTATCGATAGCCAAAATAGCAGTGAACAAATTATGTACATAGCGTATGAAATGCTTTGCTTCCTATCTTAAGTTTCTAAATAATTAATTATTGTTATTGTTTTTGAGTAGTAAAGATGAATATGTTGAATTCATTATGCATGCAATGATAAAAAAAACTAGTCATTTCAAAGTGGTCTAAAACATATCCTCTATCGTCCTATTGCCCAATTATTTTGACAACCAAAAAATTTACACAATTGATCTAGTACTTATGGACAAATGTTCGTGCCCTATTGGTACCAACAAGTTACACAATTGATCTAATTTCTAACTTTTTAAAATTTTTAGGTGGCTATTGATTCACTAGATAATTTTTCAAAGCTTTTATTTAGGAAAATTCAATGATTAATGAAACATACACCTAGTACTCTCTCCCTATATTGCATTCTTTTAGATTTCAAAATAATAATTAAAAAAAAAATCATAAGTTCAAAGTACAAAACATTTAATAATAGAGGGAAAAAATTAAGAAAATAAAAGTGCAACAAATTGAATGTTTTAGGTTAAATATATTAAAATTATTAAATCAACAAAATAAAAAAGTAAAAGCAATTAAATGTTATAAAAGAATATGTGTTAAAGTCATTGAATTTGAATTGTATGTATATTTTTTATTCAATAGTTGTGTAATCAAAATATATGTTGTAAAGTATTTATGCATTTAAACTTTTTAATTGATAAAAGTGAATGGCTTGAGAAAAGAAAATTAGTCTCAACATTTTTTTAGGAATATTTAAAACTAAGTGGTCCCATGAATTTTGTAGAGCATTTCAATTTAAAATACCCCTCAAATTTTAAGATCTAAAAAGTAAGGGCTCCTATTTTCCAGCAAGAAATTCCAATTAATCTACAGCCCAAAAAAATAATTTTCATTGAACCTCGAACACCTTAAAAATAGACTTAACTAGACACTGCACAGATTGTAAGGAGAAAAAAAAGAGAGCAAAAGAATGATATAAAGTTTTCTAAAAAATAAAAAATAAAATAAAATAAACATTGTAGCGTTTTATATTGACTAATTATTACCGTTTGTATTCGTTGTATAAGTGGAACATATGATTACAGTGACCATTTTTTTATTTATGTACAGAGCGTATGATTGCAGTGGCCGTTTTTATTCATTGTACAGAAAGAATAATTACAGTGCCCTTTTTATTCCTTGTACATGACGAATAATTGCAGTGGCCGTTTTAATTCATTGTACACTAGGAATAATTACAGTGTCCGTTTCTGATCATTGCAGAGAACATATGATTACAGTCAAACCCACCAGCGATGAAAAGAATAGATTGACATGCACAAACTTTCATTTTTCTTCACTTGTAACTGTCGCTCTAATGGCACTGCCCAATCCAACCGGACTGCATTTTATATGAAAGCATTTTTTTCAGTTTGAATTTCACATATTGAAGGTTATCTGTTACATAACTGTAACGTATGTTTTAAAACAAATGTGAGGTTATGTCAATATTGTTACAAAATATGGATGGACAAACAAAATGATAATATTGTAGAGTTTCTAGCACAGAAATAATTAAATAATATTAAAAACAGCAAAATATAAACAGAGATAATAAAAAATTTGACACAACACAGCAAAATACATGGTTCGCCACACTACATGGGAAAGCAGGATTTTATATTCACTTTTATAGCAGATACAGAGTCAAAATCCACTATATATATAAATGCTTTAACTCTTCAAATATGAAGTCACAAAGAAGATTAAGAATAAATAGTATCTATGGGACAAAGAATCCATGTCTAAATAATTAGAAATATATCTGATAAAATCTCGACAATATAATAAAGAAACATCTACGAGACAATCTGTTCCTGTTCCTCCATGAGGAGTGGGCGAGAATCCTGCTGTCTAAACAGCTGGGAGGGAAGAATTAATGCTGCTGGCTATGGTTTGGGTTATTTTGGCTGGGCTTGTCCCTCGGTTCCCCTGTTCTGTGTTTGGGGTTAATTTTAAGTTTGTTATTTTGGTTTGGTTGAGCCCTGCGAGGCTTAGTGACAATATTTTTGATGCTACTGTTGATGGCAATTACTCTGGTTTAATCATTTTGAGTAGAACTGTTACTTTTGTTTTTGATAGAGGCAAAACTGGATTTGGTGTCTGTGATATCCTGCTAAACTGTTGTAAGCTTTGACTAGTTCCATTAATATACTGTTAATGTTCCACGGGCCAGCACCCTCTTGCTGCTTTTTCTATCAAAAACATCTACGAGACAGTTACACAAAACTAATGAATTTTTCCAAAAATTACAGACTTCAGGATGACAATCACCATCAAATTTATAAAAATCTAGATTTTTCTATTAAAGGAATTATACACTATATTTTTTGAAAAATAGATGTTTCCAAGATAAGATGAGATTTGATTTTTACTTTACACTATTGTCGCAATCTGAAAATAAAATAAGATAATATTTTGTTTTATCATTGTCATCATCCAACAATTACATCTCATCTCTTGCTGGCATAAAGATTTTTAATTGTAGAAACAATCAACAATCCCAAAACAAAATAATTAAAAAAAAAACACAAGCTATCAGCAATTTCATATGTAATCACAAAAATAAACCTTTAATCTCATCCATCAACAAGCTTTACAACTGATAAATCAATATCCTTGTAAGAAGAAACAGTTTTTCCATCTTGTAGTACAACATTGCCGAACACTAACGATTTCTTCCAATAAGGTGGTATGCGAAGCTTGTCTTTGATTTTGGTTTTCACAGTTGCAATACTCTGAGATTTGTCAACCTCTACAAGAGTAGCTCCACCCTTATACCTTATAAAAATCTGCATTTCACCTCCCTCAATCCAAGCCAAGCTGATAGACTGATTAGGTTTGATATTGTAATATTTGAGAGTGCTTTCATTCTCTAAGCGAACTCCCATTTTCATCAAACGTTGCTGAGCAGAAGGAATACCTTCTATTTTTTCAATCTTTGCCTTGAGACTCTCCACTGTTTCACTGCTCTCCACCTCCAAAATGTAGGGACTTCTATTGGCTCTGCTCACCCTTATCTCCATGCTTATTATTGCCAATAAAAGATGGAGGAAGAGGAGGGCGTTACTTCAACAAGATGGAGGAGCCAGGCTAACTTAGGGCCTCACAATGGGAGAATAAATAGTGATTGTTTTGTCCACCTTTTTTCTTTTTAAATAAATAGTTATTGTGGTATTGGTTGGCCTACTCTACATGAGAATAGAAAGAGTCTCCTTTGGGTATTCCTTATTAGCTTTAGGGGTGAAATTATAAAAATTTTAAAACGAGCCTTGGGAAAATATTTATAAGTAGGTAAAATCCCTCTTTTTTTTTTTTATTATAAAATAAAATAACAATTTTAAATAAATAGTTATTGTGGTATTGGTTTGCATCCAAAATAAGTTTTGGGACAATATTTTTAATTAGATAAAATATTTTTTAGAAAAATCAAAAAATAAAATATTTATCTTTGGTTCTTTGTGGTGGTCTTCGCTAGTTGGTTGCTCGGCTTCGTGCCTCTCCTATGCAGCTTTGAGGTCTGAACCCTCCATAAAAAAAAAAAAAAAGTTATTGTAGTATTGATTTGCATCTTCTAAGAATAACAAGAGCCCTATATGAATATTTTAATCAAATATTAAAAATAATATTATTAGCTTAAGAATGAAATTATAAAAAATTAAAAATAAATCTTAGAAGCAATATCACAAGAAAACAAATAAAATATTTTTTTTACAAAATCATAAAAAATCTAATAATTATAGAAAATGAGATGTCCCAAATCATATAGGACAAAAAGTTTGCAAGCAATTTTTAGTTGGTATTAGAGATTTAAGATTTTGAATTATGACATTGCCAATCATGTCATAATATATATGATTGATTGCATATGAGTTACAAAATTGATTAAGATAAAGCATTTAAGACTATCTACCTTTAGCAAGCAAGAGAGTTATATTATATTACATGATTTTGACCATGAGTTTGGGTGTCTATTTTGAACCCATAGTATTAATGTATGGTCATAAAAAGGAATTGGTGGTTTCCTGGTTTTCTATGCTTATATATTGAGGCTTTAACATAAAAGTTTGGTATTTATTTTACATAATATTAAAGGTGTTATAGGAACTATATGTATGTATGTAAATACATGTATGCATATATACATATGTGTATACATATCTATATACATATATATGTATATGTATGTATGTATGTATGTGTGTATGTGTTTTTTTTTGTTTTTATTTTTTTTTCTTCTTTTTAAATAAATAATGATTTGGTATTGATTCACCTCCTCCATATGAAAATATGAAGAGTGCTATGTGGGTATTCCAAAAGTTGTATTAAAAATATTATTATTAGCTTAGGGGCAAAGTTATAAAATAATTAAAATAAGTTTCCCGATTATATCATAAGAAATGGCCTACACAACATTTTTTTTAGTTATAAAATAAAAATTAATTTCTTTGATAATCATGTGAATAAGGTGTAATAGGTTATATAGGACAAAACGTTAGTAATGATCTTTTAGTTGGTATAAAAGGCATAAGATTTTGTAAGAGTATTATGACATTGTAAATTATATCATAACATCTATGATTTATAAGATGGGGGTTAAAAAATGGATTTGGATAAAGCATCTAAGACTACCTATTTTGAGCTAATATGAGAGTTGTACTATATTATAGGATTTTGAGCATGGGTTTGGGTGTCCATTTTGAACCCATAGTATTAATGTATGGTCATAAGAAGTAATGGTTGATTTCTTAAAATTTTATGGTTATATATTAAGACTTCTGTATAGAGATTTGATGTTTTTAGATAATAATATATGTTTTATAGGAGCTCTAATGTTGAATTATCTATTGACACATTATTGAAATATTGGTACAAATAATATATTATTTGTAAGGATTTTTCATTGCATTTGACACACACATAAAATGTATATGATAGACAAATTGTTATCTAGTGATAATTCCTAATATAATATACTAAGAAAATAAACAATCAACTTATTAAAAGGTAGTTGTGCAACATTGCAGATATAGTACATACAAGCTCACCAATTTACATTCCCCCCTTCAAATATAACCATTGGTGATTGATCTTCATTGTTTATCATTTTGCACAATTTACAATAAACTACCAAATATATAGAAATAGTTTGTTTTTCAATGTCATGAAATGATATCCCCTTATATTTTGTGTATAGTTCTACAAATTATACAATAAATATTCAACTCTCTAAGTTGACAATTATGATATATATATATATATATATATATATATATATATAGTCAACTTAGGGAGTTGAATATTTATTGTCAAGACTATGGAGGTGTTTCCCTAGATCTTTAAAGGTGCACATCTTTAAGGGTGCACATGATGTTTTTCTCTTCATGCAATTTTGTTGCTTTCTATCATTCCTTAAGAGCCTTGACAAGAAAAACTCCACCAATATCACCATCAAATAATGGCATGTTGTATTCATCTAAGAGAGAGATTCTTGTTGATTGATATTTCCTTTGGATATAGTTTATTATGATAGACTTCACCATGTTCTTGCCATGGAGAACGTCAGTGTGATTGGAAAATACATTCCCAACGTTACCAAAATTCAAATTTTCAATAGTCTCTTGAATAGTTTCCATTGCATGCCCTGAACCAATGTAAAAATTTTCCTTTTACGTGTTCGTGGGAAAATATCCAGTCACATTGATCGATATGCAGAGTAACCTTGTAAGCCATATTTAGTTTAAAGTATAGGAGTAGGTTGCAGGGCTTAAAACATGGTTGAAATCATGATTAATCCTGGTCTTACAGAGATTTCGCTCATACAAAATGTAATTACCTAAGGGCCCGTTTGTTTGCTGGAATTGACTTGGAATTGGAAAATGAGAATTGGTGAATTGGTATGGCCAATTCCAATTTTGGTACAAAATGAGCATTTCTCCAATTCCACCTCTTGACCTGGAATTGGAATTGACTCATGGAATTGGAATTGAGAATTCAATTTTGAGAGTGGAAACTAATTCCTGTTTTCCAATTCCAGGTCAATTCCAGCAAACAAACGGGCCCTAAGCATCTATTTCATGGTTTTCTATACCTTTTATATCAACTCAATTAATTCATCTCAGCTATAATAATTTCCTCGAATTGATCAACTCCATAGTTTGGCAACATGCTTACCAATTTGTTTGCTGCTATGTGACAGTGTTGTACTGAATAGTTATCTATCTTATCAAGGATTGGCTAGATATGTTTCATGATACTTTCTAATTTACAATTTGAAATGTTCAACTTTAGGATCATATAACGGAGATCATCAAATCCTCTATAATATAAGTGTTTAAGTATTTATAGTAAAATATATGCAGTTATATATTCTTGTAAATATTTGGTAACAATTTTTGGTTTTTATTCATAATATTTTCTCATTTTCATTTGTAATAATGTAACCTACATTGAAAAAACTTCCAATTTCCCATGTGAAGCTTTATCTAAGTTTAGTTTGAATCTATAGTTAGAAGTTGAGAATCATTTGATCTTTCCCCCATTGATCTTTGTTTCATATTCTAATCCAAAAACTCCTTAATAGAATATATATATATACAACGGTTTTTGTTAAAAGTTCAGAACTGCATATCGGAGCTCAACCACCAAACTGGAACAAAGAAATCAACATATTATAAGCTTGTTTTGGTACCTGAACGATTGTGGGAAGTATTTGAAAACCCGACAAAGTGTCGTGAATCATCCAGAAAAGGAGAACAATGTTCGTGTGGTATTCCTATTGGGATATGAAGCCCAACGGTCACATGACCGTTCACTTTCCTCCGTCTCTTCCTATTCGAAGAGCTCTCTATAAATGACCGAGCAGTCATGCATTGTAGGATTGAATTGTATCATTGTATCGTATTGTTGATAAGATTAATATAAGGATTCTCTGCTTCAAGTGTGGACATGGGCAATTTTTCGAACCACGATAAAATCGTGTCTACTGTACTTTGTCTTCTTTGTTTTGTGTTTTCATTCCATTCTCTGTTCATTTAATATTTACAATTGGTATCAGAGCTATGGTGTAATAGATTTTTTGGAATCGTGAAGAAAATTCCAAGAAAATGGACGAAGCTAATTTGCCTGATTGGGCTCGAGCTCTCATGTCTATGTCATATGGCCATCGAGAAAGTTATGATGGAGTCGGAGATGTTTATCCTCATAAAGACTCACTTTTTTTGGATGAATTAGATGTTGAAACCAATTCTATTATGGAGGAGTTCATAGGCATGTTAGAATCCAGTAGTAATAATAGAGAGAATTGTTGTTTATTTGGCTGTGAGAAATGTTCTTTTGGAGAAAAGGATCTTGCTGTAAGCGTGAGCCATGATTGGACACGAAAGAGGGTGTCGTTTGCAGATACTCATAGTATTATTTACTTTGAGTATGACAGAGGTGCAGAAGATGAAGGGGCGGAAGATGAAGGGGCAGACGAAGGTCAAGAGAATTCTCCAAGAGAACCAATGACAGAGACCCTAGTTGAAACTGTTGTGGCAGAAGGGTACTGCAATGCTGGTATGCAGGTGATTGGAAATTTGTTTCAGTCCTCCAAGATCCACGTGGGTGAAGATTTTTTCCACGCAAGATCCACGCAGCCAGGAGATTCTTTGTCAGACATGTTTGAACAAGCAAAAGAACATGTGAAGACATGTGAGGCAGATTCGAAGCTGAAAGGTCAATGTCTTTGTGATGATTCAGAAGACATTCTGGGGTCAGGAGAAGAATTGTGTTCAAACAGGAAACCTTTTGATTACCATAAGAATATTATGTGTAATGACGAGGTGGCTTTTCCCCATGGGACGCACTATGATGTGGACTTTGTCCACACCACCTTCGTTTCAACAGTCCATGATGTTCAAAGATTAACAACCAATGCACCAAGGAAATTTTGTCTGGCATGCGGTTAAATACCTTTCCTATGTTCGCTAATGCTGACGATAGAAATTCAAAGCACCATTTGGAGCATTTATATGATGCAAAGAGGGCAGTCTCCTTGAATGGTGATGAAGAGGACGTAGAGGGAGAGGAATTTTACACACATAATTTCATGCAATGTGACTACCAACATTTGGAAGCACATGACCGATATGACTCTATGGATTTGGACGATGTTGTACTGGACGAGGCTCAATATAAGATGGAAGAGCTATAGGAGCTATCTCCTAACCGGCAAGAATTCATTGCCCAATAGGAGCCGTTGAAGAACTTCCATCAGCTTCTAGGAGGGTATGGTCCCTATGGCGAGGCTGTTGTTCCAAGGTATTTTGCTGGAGGGTATGATGCCCAAGGCGTTAATGGAGAAGGAAATGGAGCCTCTATAGGGGTGGCTCCTCCACCACCTGCATATGGTGGTGCTCCTGTGGGTTATGCAAGAGGTGCTTATGGGACTGGCAATGGGAAACCTTCTTACGGTGCCGCAACTCTTGCACCTTATGCAAGTGCTCTGATGGCTGGTGGCCATGCAATAGCAACTCCAGAGGGAGAAAGTGCTCCTTGGGGATCAACAATGCAGACAAGTCAGGGTGTTGATGTCATTATGGGGACCAATGTGAGGTTGGCGTGCCTTGCAGACTATGTGGGACCCAATCAATTACAGTCCTTTTGACAGGCTAACTTCGACCCTTTGCTTCCCCTACTGTAGCAAGAGGCCAAACTCTAAGTCACTAGGATGGAGATGCTTTTCAAAGAGCGGTCGGTTAGGTATGAAGCGCTCATGTATAACTCTCTATATAATCTAACACTGGAGAAGGTGCACAATCCAAATCAAAATGAAAATTATATGCAGATGCTGCCAAGGTCGATTATCACAGAACAAACATATGAGAAATTTAATGTTGCTCAACTACTACTGTTGGTTGTTACAAGAGATGGAACAACAGTTGGAAGGAATGTTCTGTTGAAAAATCTGGACCGTTCTATAGAGATAATATATACTCGTTTGATATTGTAGAATACAATTGCCTTCATTATTGATTGATTCTACAATAACAATAGGGTATATGTATATATAGAATAGTCATGTAATGAATAGACATGACTGTACATACTTATGGTCATGTCACTTCATTACATAACTATTAGTTAACATATCTT
>MU224017.1:596867-637369 GCA_018584345.1 Thuja plicata
TCCACTAATAATTCCATTGCTCTAGTATTGTCTTTTTCCCATTTAATCAGCTCATCTTTTCCATCAGGTTTAAAAGGATTTTCTATAATTGTCTTTAGCTCATTTTTCCTTAGTACCAACATTATTCAAAGTTTCCACGATTCAAAATCAGAGGTACCTTCAATTCTATCTCTGAGTCTCAATCCATTAGCCATTCTGTAGGTACGAGATTTCCAAAAGTCTGATCTTGGTCTTCCTTCAATCTAATCGGATCTTCCTTCAAGCAGTTTAGGCTTTGACGAAGGAACCTTGCTCTGATACCATGTTAAGTTTAGATAAGAATATGTGACTTTTAATTTTTCTTATATAACCTCAATATATGAGATATATATAATTATAATATATATATATATTATTACTGATATAATAATAGATATATATAAATATGTTAATATCGATTAACTGCAGATTGAATAAATAAGACTCACATTGTTTGTTGTATATGCTTGTCTTCCATCAAATGATCATTCAATATAAATATAGAAGATATGATAATATAGAGTTATGTCTCTTTGAGGAGACATGACTCTATATAATCATGTCTTTTCAATATAAAACTAATCACTTAAACCCGATACTATTAATCGGTGTTAGAAAATTAAACCATAACCGATGCCTTATATAAATAACAACTGATCCATGGTAGTATACTATCGATAATAGTAAATACATACTAATAGTAATAGACGATCGGTGATGCCCAATCACCTAATCATTATTACAAGTAATTCTATATAATTCTGCGGTTTGACATTTAAATACAAACTGATATCCATTGGTAGCTAACTTAAATTAAACCAATATTAATCGGTATCTCTGTTAAGTCATCTGATCTATATTTATAGTATTATTAAGTGATTTCATTAAACCGATATCAATCGGTATAAAATTAATATTGTTTATTTTATCAATGATAATATACATTATATATATATATATAATATTATCTCATAATAATATTATCAATTTAATGATGTTTATTTAGTTAAATATATATATTAATATAATTGTTCATTATCATCATATATTAATATATTATTTATTTATTTCCTCATAACATTAAGATCATTTTATCTGATCGAAGCTATAAACATCAACATTAGGAAAATTTGTTATATTTGTAGCAATCAATAGTAGTTGTTTCTTTTTTTAGTGTGCATGTGAACCTGCAAAAGAGAAAACAACAAAATGGTTAAGAAACAAAAGGTGGCTTAAATGAGGGAATGAATAAATGTAAATTGAAGTCTTTAAAATGAGGGGGGGGCGGGGGCGGTTAGTATAATTGCATACCAAAACTTAACTTGAGAGCAATCACAAGCAAGCTTCTTCTTTCTTCCTAATAATGGTATACGTATTCTTTTTCATTTTGAAAAATCGCTCCAAAGTGAAGGCGGGTTCTATGCGAAGGCCTTGCAGGGATTTGACTTTGGAGATCGTTGTAAAGGTGAGGCCTTGTCTTTCAATTTTACCTATATCAACTATGGCCCTATCTAGTGTGAGGCCTTGTGACTTATGTATAGTGTAGCCCATACAGTGGTTAGTGGTAGCTGTGTATGACTGCCTCAGGTTATTGGTTGTATGGGGATAGTTTTTTGGTTTTGAAAACCCCATGGTGGGCCATTATAGTTATCAAATTTGACTGTAACATATGCGGGCAACTCTGGGGGCTTAGATCCACATGGGTATACAATATCGGTGACCTCTCTAAGAGATCCATTGACAAGGCCAGCTTCTATCCAGAGGTTTATTGTAAGCATGACACGTTGAAATCTACATAAAAGGACTTCTTGGGAAAGTTGGTCATTTTTATCAGGTTCACCACATTTACATTGTGTATTGAGTACAACACATAGTGCAATAGGAACATTATCTTCTTTAGCATTTTTTTTTGTGTAGTGCTACAAGTTCATTTGTAGTAAATAAATGTATTGCTTGGTTGAACTCTGCTTGTTCAACTGGTGTCAGGTGTTTGTTTGTGTGAGTCATTAGCAACTTACAGTCATGCTCTGTTGGCACTGCATCGCACATGTTCTGCAATGTTTGGCAGAATTGTATTTGAATTGGATCATCACCATCCTATCGAAACATTGTTTGTAATGTTACAACTGTATTAAATTTGTGCCATAGATTTCTTGCAATTATGTGTGATGCATAGATAGGTATGTCCATTACAAGTGGAAGTTGGGAAAGGTCTCCAATCAAAATTATTGAGATACCCCCAAAGGAAATATGTTGATTGCGGGGTGTTGCTTCACGTAACCTGCTATCAATTTTCAATACTAGTTTTGGGCCTGTGAAACTCATCTCATCGATGAGAATGTATTGTATATTTTTCATGTCTTCTTGGAATGTTGTTAATGTTTGGCCTTGTAAAGGTTTCATTTCTCTAATTGGGATCTTGAGGGCTGCATGTATGGTTGATGCATGAATATTAAATGTTGTGATTCATGTTGGTGTGAGAACCAGTAGTGGATTAATTCCATGTGGTCCGTAGTTTTGTACTGCATTTCTTATGCAACTAATTAGAAATGATTTTCCAGTTCCAGTTGTTCCTTGTATGACCATGTACAAAGGTTCAATTGAGAAATTAGTTATGGAATAGTCTGTAATGAGAGAAAGTGATAATTGTTGGTGAGGCAATAATCTATAGTTTTGGTTGTACAGATCTGAGGGGTAGGGGGTGAATATCTCATTGAGACATTCTATTTGTATGGAAAAATTGATTTGCATTTTCATGCAACTGTGAAGGAATGTTGTGCTCAGCCCAAATGTGATTGGTGTCAAAATCACGCTTTCCCAACATGTCAAGCTCATTCAAGTTGATACTATTAGCGAGACCCATTTGAGACAGTAGTTCCCACTCATTGAATTGTACAGAGTCTTGTGTACCCATGTTGTTATCACTCTCAATATCCTCTTCTAAGGAATCTTCAGCTATATTTGTGCGATCAACATGCCACACAGTATATTTTTTTGTATTCATGTGCTTCCAATTACTAATGATCTCTTATTTGGTTAGGCCTATATCTTTGTTTATTGCTCAGAAATGTTTGTAAAGAAGTAGTTCGTTCCAATAGAAGGCCTCAAAATTGTCAGAGTCTTCTTTTGGAATGATGTAAAACCTTGGAAATACTTGGACTATTTCTTTTTCCTTTCTAAACCGCCATTTGCATCCTTTGCGATTGGAAACATAAGTGTAAGATCTTGTTGATTCTATGAGTTTACCTAGTTCTAAGTGTTATGGACGATGCAAGTAGGATTGTATGTAGGTAGATTGTTTCTCACTTCCATTGGCTGTTTATTTGAGGCGGTGGAGCACCTTTTTACCTACATTTAGTGATACAAATTGGCGATTGCAAATCACGAGGGGTAGTTTCTATAACATATGACATATTTCTTGTGCGCTTATATCTCTCTCTACAATGAGCTCCGCCATGAATTTCTAGTATGCCTTGATGGCATGATCTTGTTAGTGTGCAGAAAAACAAATCCTTGACAACATATTGACACAACGCTCTAATTGTTTTTCAGCTTTTGATGCATACTTGGAAATGTATTTGAGAACAAGAAGTCACGAGGTGATAGGTTGACAATCTATATTAGCCCTCCATATGGAGAGCACATGTGGGTTATGGATGTTCAACTTATTCATCTCATAGTAATTTTGATTCTTCACATTCTATCCAAGGAGCTTTATATCTACACTCTACATGTTTTCCTTTCTTGTGTAGGCAAGTCCTCTCAGTATATTTGGTGTTTATTTGAACATGGTTTACCAACTCTTCCTAATCAATGGAAGTATCGGTGGCTAAAATTTCATTTGTGTTGAGGAGACACGGATCATCATTTTGAGTTTTGTGTAGCATGTTTCTAATTTTAGATTTAGAGAAAGGGTTCCAAGCAGTGACAAATTTTTTGAAGAATGCTTTTGTGCTATTTACTTTTGAAGGGTTTTCCCATTCTAGTGCATCCATGTTTGGTGAAAATTTTATCCAAATGAAACCATGGATGTGTGTTGAACCTCGACTTTACCATTCATAGCGGTACCAGTAGTTAACTGCTCCCATGAGTTTCTTGATGACCTCTTCTCAAAAGATTGTGAACCGTTGATGTAGGTATAGTGCTGCTATGTGGGGGTTTCTACTTACATTATCTGTGTGTTGTTTATTGGAGAGGAATGAAAATGTTTCACTTGGTGAAAGGACACCATGGAGATCAGGCCACTTTGTGTCAGCTACACTTAATGTGAAGAACAATGTTGGAGAACCTATTTGGGTACTCATATTTGTTAGATTTTTGCGATACTTGTTCCAATATGCATGTGTCCCTCATAAGGTATAGCCAAAATGTATAAGTTCTTCTGCCAATTGATTGTCTAGTAGGTTGGTTAAGTGGCAGCAAAGGTCCTCAATAGTGGTAGGTATATTGTCTTCAACTTTTCATTTAATGAAGATTGCTGCAAGAGATTGGCTACGGTGACACATCATAAGGTTTGGAAGGAAGTATCTAAAGCATGGGTGCTGGCCAAATCTGTTATCATAAAATCACATAAGGTGTAAGGCATATTCATGAAGTTGCACTTCCCTTGCTCAAGGTTGCATGGGTTGTGCATTTCCATTTGGGAAAAGAGTGGGAAATTCCATGTCAAATAAGCCCTTAGTAGTGTACTCATTAATGGGTGTTTAATTTATGTATGGCCAATCGAGAATGGTGTCACTTTTATTTTATGGGTGCAAAGTTTCTTTAATGAATTGTAACTCATGACGTTTGTTTGGTAGTCTTACCATAAATTATGTAGAATAGTCTGTGTCACTTTCTAGTTCACTCTGTATTCTTTCAGACTCAATGTTTGATGATATTACATCATCGGTGTCACTATGAAGAGTACAAAGCATTCCTAATATGTCGGTAGTAGAACTGGGCAGTAGCAATAGTTTAGAATCATTGATTTCAACATCCTTGTAGTAAGGGTCATATTTGATTTTGTACGATAGTGCATTTAGAACATGACTTCTACTAACATAGCAACCATAAGCCTTCCCATGCACATTAAGTTTACGAATTATTAATACATCCAATTCTTGAATCCTACGGGGCAAAGAGATTACAATTATTTTTATATCTTGGGGGAAGCTAATTGTGTGACCACTATATTTTTATTGTCCACCATGGGCAAGAGTGAATTGTAAAATTGGATTAACACGTACAATGAGAATCTCTTCTACATGTGTGAGGACCCTCAAAATAGTTGGTTGTTCAAGTGGGTCCATATTGTTGCCTTTAGAGAAGTGATGTATTCCTTTCTCAGCAATGCATCTCCTACAAGCAAGACCAGTGTTTGTGGAGCGAACATGCATACTAGGGTAGCGCTCCTTACATACACTACACGTGTCCAGCATTGACAGAGCATCTAGTCTATTTCTAAATGTCTGAGTTATCGCCAAAAATTTGGAGGACAAATTATCATCCATGTTGGGAAGTGAAAGTGGATGGTCAGGCTTTCATTCAGGAATATGTCTTTCAATCGGTGTAGAGGGTCGTTCATTTTTAGGGCTTGTAGAAGCTTGAAATTGGGGAGGGGATGGATGAATTAGTGTTTGGTGGGGATGTTGCATGTATGTGATGGGATGATGCACACTTAGTTCTTCTCTATGGAAAGCATAATACAAGCGGCTTCTTTTACGAGATTACAATTGATTGCGACTACTCTGGACCAGTGGGATACCAGGAGCTTGAAGATTTAAAATTGGATTTTGAGGGTTTTGTGTTGGCAGATGTGTTTCAATGGGCGTACATGGATGGTGACCCTGGACATTTGTAGAAGCTTGAAATTATACATGGGGTGGTTGACTTGGTGGTTGACGTGGGCAGTTTTCATGTTGGATGGAGCGACGCACAGTTATTTCTTCTCTATGACGAGCATAATACTGGTGACTTCTTTCACGTGATTGAAGATCAATGGGCCTAGTTTGGTTCACCTGTCTTTCAACATCTTGTACATTTGAGTTTATTTTCTAGATCGCAAAGAAGGGGGAAAACATATCTTGGTCACTATATTACCACATTGAAATATTATAAAAGTCTAAGAGTACCTACATTAGCATCAAAAATAGATGTAGATTTCTAGCATTGTTTAAATAAAAATATTAAATTGTTTTGTTGGTACTTTTCTAGTAAAGTTCAACTCTGATGTTTTGAAGGTTGCAAGTTGTAGTAGAAATCTAAGTTGTTGACAATAAAATAGAATGTGCACGAGAATAATATTTTCAAAGGCCTCAATTATGCCACATCACTAATATTACCAAGTTGCTAACAAATATTGACACAACCAACTCTTTAACAAATTACTAATGACATACTTATATTTAATCTTAAAACTAATAATTAAAATAAATTAACAAATTTAGTAAACAATACCAATTATTAATCCTCCAAATTATTATAACCTTTTAAATTAATCATAATAAAAACAGTTACCATCCTAAATTTCAAAGAAACTAAAACTATAATGAAGCCTCACCTAAGCCCAAGAATATCCCATAAAATATATGATAAGATTTAGCTAATTTATAGCTGAGATGAGATTTGAAGAAAGAGGTATCTTAGGTCCCTTACTATTAAAGCGTCTCATCAAGCTCAATAGAGGTTTTATGTTTGAGTTGTAATGAGTCATCACAATTTGACACAATAAAAATTTGGAAATACATATAAAACTAGTAAAAATGTTAAAAAGATTTTTTTTATTTATAAATAATGTTGCATATCTGGAACTTTAACTTTTGAAGTGTTAGTTCATCCTGTTGGTGGTTATTGAGTAGGTTTGGAATTTAACTTTCAGTTGCCCAATGAGGCATAAAATTTCATATCACAATCTCTGTTCCAAATAAGAAACAAGAACAATTCCAATCAGTTAACTGCCACCCAGAATATGATGTCACTAAACATAATTTTTTATATAAAATAAAAACATTAAAGGAGACTTTTGAGCAGTAGCTGGGATTTTTTTTGAGACAAAAAAAAAATCCCTACATCTTTTACAAGCTGTAAATTTGACCACTGCCTATGACTACAGTATTGGTCATTGCCACCATTATATAACAAAAATATAATGTATTTCATACAAAACATTAGAATTAAAGAAAACCAAAGAATAGAAAACTGTAATCGATATTTTTTATCAGAGAATCACCTTTTGGAGCGTTTCTTACTTCCAACATGGTTAGATGGGGCAGGTTTAAGACAATATGGATTCTTTTAAAAGGGACTCTAGAAACTCTCATTGCAAGTTCTATCAGTAGGTTTAAAACTTTGATTTCTACAACCTCTCCGTGTTCTTTACTACCTGTAAATGATACACAAATTTATTTGATGAGAAGGCTTAGAAAATTCCAAACAATGTGGAGGAGTTTGGATGACTGTTAAAGTAATAGAAAATGGACAAAATGGATAAGTTGAATTTTTTTTATAACTTTGAAAACTAACACAGCCTGTAGGTGCCGAGCTGACTCCACAACTCTTGCTAGCATCCTCACACTGTTCACGCAGGGTTAGGACTTCCATCAAAGTATAATATATGAGTTTGATTTGTGAATGTTATGAAAAAATGCCTCAGGTAAATGTTGTCTCATGGTTTTTAATTAATGCAGGGGATACCAAAAATGAAAACGATGCAAAGTAGCGTTGTCCAAGTTTTTTTATTAATCTAATACATGAATGAAAAGTAGAGTTCTCAAGATAGACGGTAGAATAGAAATTGTGCAGAAAATAGGGGAAAGAAGAAGAGCACCCAAAACGGAAGAAATTGGTTGAAAACTACAGGAAACAGGGGATTACGATTCCAATTAAATTCCCCATACCAATGGATTAATTAAGAATCCTTCTAAATTTTTGAAGATGTAGAGAGGAAACAAAAACAATGACTAACGTACAACTTAAATATTCTACTAGTATAGCTAAACAAAATCATGTAGAAACAATGAAGACATATGCAAAAAAAATACATACAACGGTGAAGAACCAAGGCCTCTACTGCACTCCCTGATGAAAAATTAAAAGCTGAGCCTAGCCTGCTGATGAGGAAATAACAAATGTGATGTGTTGAAGGTATTTATTATAACATCCCAATGTGCCTTATTTGGGTTGGAAAAATAAATCATGAACAGACATGCTCATGGCATGTTATAATATCAATCTATAATAATGTTGATCTTTTGATAAATCTTGCAGTTCTCCTTTTGCATTGATTCCTTGAGTCCAATTCTACAATCTTTGCACCTACTCCTATTCACCAAGTGCTCAAATTTAGTTGAGCTTCAATTATGGCACATTGAAGTAGTAGGGGAGTGAATAATCATTAAGTTCTCAAACTGACACCTGTAGATGAAATGAGGTGAAATGGCGACGACAGTGGGCATGATTAAACTTACAGAGCATAGTATTGACGGGACTTCGATGACTAGATCTGCCAGCAGTCATAAGTTGTCACTGGGTACCGGGGTATCGGCTAGCTCCGCTTGTAAAGGTAGTCTGGGGAAAAAGGATTCCCCAGGCCTCCAAGCACCTGGGTGTCGGGTCACAATGGTGCGGGGCTAGGTTGGGAAAGGTGACTGTTCTCGAGGGGGATAACTGGTTACTTCAACTCATTTTCTCCAGGGATTCAGATGGGTAAAGTTTCTCCAAGCAA
Organism: Thuja plicata; assembly: GCA_018584345.1. NCBI lineage: Eukaryota > Viridiplantae > Streptophyta > Pinopsida > Cupressales > Cupressaceae > Thuja > Thuja plicata. The sequence continues at coordinate 605,590 of MU224017.1, forward strand.
TCTATACTTAGAAAATAAATTGGAAAAGAGATCCTGCAAGGTTAGAAGCATTTAGTCTACCTATAGTTACGTTAAACATCCAACACATCAATAATGTTATGATAGTGAACTAAATACCAAAGAAATATATAACCATTAGTTTTTATTTCATCAGTAGCAGAAGGAAAGAGGTCATTGATCTACTTTTAAGTACCAGAACATAAGACATGAAGAACATTAAACGTAAAATATCATTAACTCAGAAGATTGAATACCAAATAACATCATTGCAAGAACTCGCTCTGCATCATTAACATTCCTTCCAGCAAGTGCTAGTGCGTGGTACAATGGTGGCTCCCAGGGAGCATCTAACTACTTGAAAACTTAAAGACAGGAGCATTGAGCTCTGCGATATGAGAAAATGAGACTTCTATTACTGTGGACTGCCAAAATCATCAATTTCGCTGACCCTTGGAATAGGGCTCAACTTACTATTTATCCATGTTTACATCTAACCCTAACCCTAACCCTATTTTTAAACTTTGCAATAAAATATAATATCTGGTGGCCGGTACTACCTGCACCACGCTACAAAAGACCTCGAGATGGAGAAGGTCTGACATGTCAAAAGAATAAGACAAGGGGTGGAGTGGAAGAATCAGCCTTGAAAAGAGATTCGTGAAGGAAAAAGAAAGAATCTAATCCCCCGGGGACCGAGGCGACATGCCTCATAAATGAGAAAAGGGGTGCCCTATCTCCAATGTGCCAGGTGTCCTTTCGAAATGGTGCCTAGGGAAGATCATCTTGTCAGAAAGCCACTTTGCTGATCCAACGTGCCTTAATGTTGCCATCTACCTCGGCAACCTTTATTAACTGTTCTAAAAGTGACCGGCCAGCCTCGGGATTGGGATGCGGATCACTGAAAGAATACAAAAATGTTGGACCTGAGACTCCAGGATCTGGGAACTTACGTTCCAAAAGAATAAGGAAACAAAAATGTTTTCTCCAACTCCCAAAGAACCTTTATTGTTGCTTGCTGTCATTAAAGGTTTGGAGGAGGCGGGAGATTCCATCCTCATCAATATCTTTGAGCCTGGACCACCGATACTTGGCCACCTCAATTTGTTCCCCTACCTCCAGAACATTGCCTTTGAATTCATCAGCCATTTTGGTCGCATCATGACCCCTAAGGATCATGCGAGTTATCTGTGCCATTTGAGGGCCATCTATTCCCTCTAGGGATTGATACCTTGATTCCATCAGCTCATCAAATTTCCCCAAAATGTATTCCTCCGACGTGCAAGTATCAGTGTTGAATGGGTCAACTCTGGAGACCTTTGTAACAAATGACTTGTATAAATTAAAAGAATATTGTACTACACTGATCTTTTCCTATAGAGTCCCCACCAGTTGCTTGAGAACCTCCAATGTGAGGTCAAGTATGGAGTTTTGGGTTCTTACAAAATCAAATGGCTCCTCACCCAAAATGTCAGACTCTGAAACTATATCTTCCCCGAGGTTGAGGAGCTCATCAAATTCAACCTTCCATGCTTCGTAATTTTCTATATCACCCTCCCAAATGTTGATGATTGTTTCTGCCTGATGCAGAATGTGACGAGCCATGTACAAGTCTGGGAGGGTGGTCATCAGGAAGTGTCGTGTGTTTCCTATTTGTAGAGCGACCCACTCGTCAACCGCTTGGACCTTCTTCTTCATAGCTCGGAGGGAGTCTACATCACTCTGCAGCAGTGCTGCATCAGATGTGGAGGCCTTCAGGGGAGCGGCATTGATAGGCTGGGCCAGCTCGGTCAGCAATCCCATGAGATTTGTTATTTTCGCCTTTTCTATGTTTAGCCTTTGGGCCTCTTTTTCGTAACGGGCCTCCACCGCCTTGGCCACCTCTTTCAACAGGTTCACTTCGCCCTGTTTTCCTCTTTTTCCCAGTGATATCTCTGTGATATCATAATCTTCAGCTTCGGTAGTTGCCTCATCAGCATCTAGGGGAGGGGTCGCCACAACTGCAACTATTTCTCCACCTGGTCCGGTTCGCAGAGTGTGAACCGTCTGGGCCTTCTTGGCCTTTGGTTGATTCTGGGCCTGAGCCATCATCTTAGCCAGGGAGAGATGGGCTCTGGGGGCCGAAGGAGCCTTCCTCTTTTTGGTCTCGGCTAACCACTATGGTGGTAGGGGTGGCCTACTTGCCAACATGTGTTCCTGTGGTTTTTCCCCAATATCTTGAGGTTGTTCCTCAGTGGCAGGCATGTCAACCTGTTCTTTTCCCGCATCCTCTAGCTCTTTGACCTCCTTGTAAATATCGGCTTCCTCAACCTTATCCTTTGTATCTTTGGTTATGTCTGGGCCTTCATCGACCACTCCAGGGGTTTCTTCTTCTTGCTGTTCTTCTTCCTCAGCTTCCTCTGCTAGGACTTCTTCCTCCACGGGAACCTTTTCTTGTAGTGGGGGTGGTAACGAGCAAAGATTTAAAGTTTTGGCCGCTGTTATCACCTGCCCAAATGTCGACCCCAGGAGTGGCATTTGGGACATGACAGCTAGTGTTACGGTTGTTCTTGTAGGTCTAATTCCCCCAGCGGATGCCATTTGTTCACTTTGTTGGGCCACCCCTATGTCCTGTATCTCCGGGACCTTGGAGGCAATCTCCTGTTCCATCTCCTTCTCTTCTCGTTCATCCTGCCCCTGCTCCTGCTCCTCTTCTTGAGCCTCTTCTTGTTTTGGGGCCTCGGTCTCCTTCAGCTCGATGTCCCGCTGTAAGTTCCCAAACTCGTCGGTTGCGAATACATCATCAAACCCATCCTATGGGGGAGGGTTGGTCGGGACATTAGCAAGTTCTTGTTCCTCCTCCGGCTCTATGGAATCAGAAGAAAGGACCTCCACTTGTGGGATTTAGAGGGTTGTCGGTACCTGTTCTACCTTAGGCTTTGGATCAAGCCTTCTCCTTCTCTTTGTGACCAAGGGCGGCCCTACATCTCTGAGCACCTATTCATCTATTGGATCAACTCCTGTTGCTTTGACCATTAAGGCTGCCAGTGAAGGGGAGGAGGGTGGATGAATAGGCCTGGCCACGAGAACTGGGGTAGCTAGCTGTGTCATTAAACTCTCCCTCATCTGCTGGGAGGCTGCTACCGATTGCTTTATCTACTCTTTAATGGGGGTCTCCTACGGAGGCGGGGTTTCCATTATTCCTTTTCCCCTTTCTTCCCCCTACGAGGAGGTCCTAGCCCCCGGGGTTAACCTTTGTACCGGTGGTACCAGTTTGTGAACACTCCCGGGGCACACCCTTTTGAAGTAGGTGTGGCTGCACTCCACCACGTGTCAGGTGAATTCTTTAATAGTGGACCCCTCCTGGGCATTCCAATCTACTGGTGTGAGTGCCAACTTATCGATCCCCTTTTCCTTGTACTGGGGATCGATCGTGGATCCGGATTCCAAGAAATCTTCTAGAAATCTCTGAAGCTTCAATCTATCCATCATCCCCATAGTTATGCGGATGTGATTTCAGCCCCAGACTTCGACATTATCTTGGAAGTCTTCCTAGAAGTCCTCCATATGGTATTGATGAGGCTTCGAGGCCCGAGGAAGTGCCACTGCTATCTTGTCATGCAGATCAAAGTGCCTCCGCGCCAGGTAGAATTTTGTCAAGTTATAACTTTTAAGCTCACTCTCCACCTCCTTGGTGATGGCCAGACTGGACGAATAGTTCCCACAAGTGTTTGGGAATGGAATGTTGGTGACCTTCTTTAGGCCGAAGTAGGCATGTAGCTCTAAGATCTACCTACAATATTCCAAAAGAATAATCTTGTCCCCACAGTGTTTGGGCAACAAGTAGGGTTCGCCAGAGAAGTCGGTCACCCTAATGTAGGTGTGTTGTTGAAATTGTATATAATAATGTTCCTAGCTTCAGACTCAATTCATCGCCTTTGTGGACAGGCGGTATCCTACATCTCGGGTGGGTGTGAGTAGGTTGTAGTATAGGAATGCGTCGTTGACCATGTAGAAACTGGGGAAGCTAGCCTCCCACTGAATTTGTGGGAAATAGTCCCAGGGAGCCTTTTGTCTGGGAGATATCCCAATTATGCCCGATGTTAGGAGTCCATTGGTGCGGGGTCGCTGCTGTGCCAGGGCCCAGAAAATGTAGGAAGTCATATTGAACTTCTTCTTTTTAACCACTTGTAAAAATTGTGAATCCACGTGGTTGGAGATGATGGTTGCCCAGTCCAAATACTCTCCCTTGGTGGAGATGCCAAGTAGAAATTAATACATCCATGTTGAGAACTCCTAGGCATGGGGTTGGGCGAAGACCTGACATAATGATATTATCCCCATTTGGATGCTCTCCTTGAATTCAGACAGGGGGAGTTCCAGCTTAATCCTCTTTGGATCCCTCTTTGGGGTCTTAAGCCAGTGGTTGTTTATGTATATCCTGGCCGCTTCTCTAGTGGTTTGAACTACTCTAAGGTGTCTGGTCAGGTGACCACTGCTGGCTTTTTGAATTGAGGAATTCCTAGGCCCATTTGAAAGGTGGCGGCGTCAAGGGACACCATGGAAGTTGGGTATCTGGTGGGCTTCGGGGCGGTGAGCATGACGACACGGATAGAAGAGTTGTAGTGTGCTGTCAACGTGAGAATTAGTTTTGGACATTGCACGGAACATGGGAAATAGGCGGCCTTCAGGATCCTAGAATCCCCAATGTTGATTGCCAGTGGGTCCAGCCTATCGTTGAATATACATTACCTTCACCAGGGCCTGCATTTCTACCCACATCCCGACGCTGCTGTCGGTGATCAGCTGTACCTTGGAATCAATCTTTGATCCCACTATAGCATTTTCTTTAACATACTTCATGGTGAGAGGAATCTTCTCCAAAGCCCTCTCCATTTTAGACCTTACGGCTGCCCGGATGATGGTCGTGGAAGGAAGTTCCAGACTTCTGGGTGGCGAAGACATAGAAGCCTCAGACATGGTGAAATGTGTTTTCCTTGTAGAAACCTACGAGGCAAGACGGCCGTCAGAACATATATATAAAACCCCAGTAATAATAACCCAGGGTCTGGGGATCTTACCACCATAGCGTTGCTTCCACCTGAAAAGTTAGTTTTGGTTTAAAAATCCCGGAAAGCATATATATATATTGCAAACTTAGAAATTTAATTGACATCTGGGTCCGGGGAGGTCTCCTCCCACTTAGTAAAAGCAAGACATGGTTTGGGTGATGGCAAGAGACCCGGAGCCTGGGGAAGTAGCCATTGGCAGGTGTGTGCAAAAAGTGAGCCGTCAGACCAACATGAGCGCCACGTAGGTGAGAAATAAATGGGAGTTATGGCGACGACGGTGGAGCCAACTATTCGAATGCACAAAAAGTGAAGGCTACTTGGACAAATTTAAATGCACGCATGGGACATAAATGAAAAATAGGCTATTTTATAGAGGAGAGAGAAAACTACTTGGTTGAAACTGGCTGAGAGCCGAGTTTTAACCAAGTGGTATTCTGCACAGAGCAAGCTCGCAACTCAAAACCAGAAATGAACGTAGCACGATAAGCTTTGCTAGACTACCAGGAAGAATACACATAGAATATACACCAAAGCTGAAGAGTATATGCATGTAGGCTGGAAGGATACACAACAATATACATCAAATGTACACATATACATAACGCAGAGCAGATATTTACAAAAACTAAACAATGTACAGATATCTACAACTTTCTACACCATTTACGGACTATGTTACATCTGCACATAGGGTGGACAACCCTCTGGTAGAGCCGACCCACGAACGAGCAGCAAACCAGAAAGAAACGCAAGACAAAACAACAGAACAAGACAACACAGAACCAGACAAAACCAGAAAGTAGGAAAGCTGAGCGGAGAGAAGGCACCAACCTGAAAATAAAGAAGGGCAAGGAAAGGAAACTGCCATGAATGCTCTGCAACAGCTTCAACTATCAAACGATCAACACCTACCACCACAAACCACTCACCATAGCTTAGAACAACTTGGAATGGCTTTGCACTAGATTATCGCTAAATCGCTCATAAATCGCTAAGATTGCTTAAGTGTTTGATCGCGGTAAATGTGAAAATGGAAGGTAACTTCTATTTATAACCATGGTAAAATCAAGTCACCTTTCCTTGCGCAAGCTCTAGACAGACAGACCTCCGGACTCTGGGCCCGGCGATTCCGTGCAACTATGTCATCTTAAGGAAAGAAGACATCGTGGTGCAGAATCCCGGAGTCCAGAATCTGGCTCCCAATAGGGAATGACCGACTTCAGGACTGGGCCTGGAGACACGAGAGACCAACAAGACAAAACAACACCACGAGGCAGAAAACCTCGGAGAAGAAAAACAAAGAAAAACAAAGGAAAAGACAAGGCAAGAGCCAAAAGCAGAAAGAAAAATAAAGGGGGACCCAACATTTTGCACACAAAATGTAGGGATGGGGATGCAGGGCATAACAAATGGAAACTATCTAGGATGAATGTCAAAGTGCATTTGAGAACTATAAAATCTCTAGTTAGCAAGAATAAGAACAAATCGTTACCTCGAAGCATCTTACCTGCAAAGAGTAGCCCATCTGAGGAAATTTGGCCATACGTGACTTAACCCGTGGTCCTTTGATAAGTGGTGAAGTGTGTGCTTTGGAAGGGAATCAAGCCGATGACCTCTGGGAGGAGTAGAGAAGAGGCACTAAGCATATTAAACCACAAATTCGCCAGTTTCCCCCAGAAGCTGGAGTTTTGCCCCATTTGCCGTTTTCTTATTATTTTGTACATTTCTGGGTGGGAGGGCGGTACTTATTTCACCATCAAGATTAAGCTTAGCTAATTTTAATGATGGTAATTCTTTCACCTTTCCACATATATTTATAAGTTGGATGGGGATAAAACTCTGGTCCCGGAAAGAATCCTTAAAAATTTCAGACTTGGGTCAACCAACTTAGTGCGACTGATCTACCCTCGATGTGTCTGATTACTTGTTCCCTATTTTTATTTTACTGATTGCTAGATTTCTAGAAATAAACCCGATGAGGATAACTCAAAATGTACCACCAGACTTGTAAAATAACTCTGGAGATTGGACCGATTCCATTATGCTAACAATAGATTCCTAAGTTCACCATGCTACAAACATCATCCCAGAGACTAGAATTTATGTGAAGCATTCCAATCCTTACAAGAGGGAGAAAAAAATGCCAGAACCTAAAAAGAAGACCAAAAACAAGAACGAAAACAACCATGAGAAAAGGACCACCCTGGAGGGCAGCCAACAAGACTATTTACAAGACAAGGTACCTCCCAACAAGGCACCGGGAAAGAAATATTTACAAGCCAAAAACTTTACATAAAATATAACTTTGGGCAAACCCACCTTATTCGAAATAATGTTTGACAAATTGTCCATTGACGGGCAGTGGGAGAGGTTCTCCAATCATGGTGTTAAGGCAGTAGTTATTTTCCCCTTAGATCTCTGAGATTAAGTATGGCCCAAGCCAGAGCCGTTGGAACTTGGTGTGCTTGCCTTTCTTTTCCTGGGCCTTATCCCACAACAGGACCAAATTCAAAATCTGAAAAGCCTTGTATTGGGCTCTGTAGTCAAACCATCATTTTACTACTGCTTGATGACGTGCAAAATGTTCAAGGGCTACGTCTCATTGTTCTTCCATCTGCACCAGATTTAGCAGCTGAACCTCCACGATGCTATCTCAGTTGTTGAATTCCTGCATAAACTGTAAAATTGGGATTTGTAAGTTGATTGGGAATACTGGGTTCTGGCCATAAACTAGATGGAAATGGGACATTCCCAGGGTGGCCTTAATTTGAATGCGATCCACCCAGAGGGTGAATCTCAACTTTTGGTGCCAATCCCAGGGATTCTACTCTAGCAGGTGCTTGATCACTTCAAGTAGATTCTTATTCGTAGATTCAGCAACACCATTCCCCTAGGGGTAATAGTTGCTGGAAAACTTCAGAGTAATCTTCTGATTGTAGGTCCACTCAAGTTATTGTGCCGAAGAAAATGTTGGATCATTGTCACACACTAAAGCAAAGGGCATTCCAAATCTTGTAATGATGTTTTCTTCCAGGAATTTAATAACTACATATGTCATGTTGTTTTTGCAAGGTATGGCCTCAGACCACCAGGTACAATAATCAGTAGCAGTTAAGATATACCAGTGGTTGGCAGATGAATTGGGGTTGATTTCCCTGATGAATTCAAAAACCCATTGGGTGAATGACCTAGCCTCGAAGACTAGTTGCAAAGGCATAGCCGGGTTATACTCACCATGTGCCATGGTTTGGCAAGTATGGCATCTTCGAATGTGAGTGTAAACATCTTTAAATATACAAGGCCAATAGTACCTAGCCTGGAGGATTTGATGGGCGGTGGCGTCGGCTGAGCCATGCCCAGTTCCAAACTGCCCGTGGAATTCGTCAATCATCTTCGTAGCTTGGTCTCTATCAGTGCACTAGAGGTATAGTCCCTCATAGTTCCTACGATAAAGCATGGATTTTTTTATCATAAAATGGGCACTTTTCATCCACAAAGTGCGGTGTTTATTGGGAGGTAACCCATCTAGGCATTTGTTTTTTAACAGTAAGTATACCAAATTGGTATACCACGGGTCTCAAGTGATGGACTCCACCGAATAAGTTTGACATTCTATGCGGGGAGTCTCTTCTACCATTGCTTGACTTAGTCCCTGCCCTCAGACTATCTTCATAGGCTGCATTTCCAAGTCATATTCCTGGAGGATGGCCATCCATTTCCCATGTCTTTCCCCCAACTCACTCTGCATCAGTAGAGACTTCACAGCCTGGTCTGGGATGATAGAATGTACCTTGCTCTGGAGTATATCATGCCAGAATTTCTTCATGGCGTGAACAAGAGAAAAGGCCTACTTTTCTAATGATGAGTACCAGACCTGAGCATTCTTGAAGGGGGAGCTCATGAAAGCTATGGGTCATTCGCCTTCAACTTTTTGAGTTAATACTGTCGTAGAAGAATGCAGCGAAGCAAAGGAATAAATATAGAACGGGAGGGAATAGTTTGGACTAGCCAGGATAGGTGCCTTCATTATCATCTGTTTGATCTGAGTGAATGCCCGCTTCACTTCTGGACTCCACTCAAGCTTCGTATCCTTTTTCATCATTTCATTGAGTGGTTTGACTATCTCGACGAATCCAGTGATGAACCGCCAAACGAAGTTGATCTTCCCAAAGAAAGATAGCATCTCTTTCTTGTTGCCAGGCATCTGTAAATTTAGCAGTGCTTCAACTCTCTCAGGGTCAATGGATATACCTTTCTTAGAGACAATATGCCTGAGCAACTTCCCTTCGGTGACCCCAAATATGTGTTTCAATGGGCGTACATGGATGGTGACCCTGGGCATTTGTAGAAGCTTGAAATTATACATGGGGTGGTTGACTTGGTGTTTAACATGGGCAATTTTCATGTTGGATGGAGCAACGCACACTTATTTCTTCTCTATGATGAGCATAATACTGGTGACTTCTTTCATGTGATTGAAGATCAATGGGCCTAGTTTGGTTCACCTGTAGTTCAACATCTTATAGATTTGAGTTTATTTTCTAGATCGCAAAGAAGGGGGAAAACATATGGTCACTATATTACCACATTGAAATATTATAAAAGTCTAAGAGTACCTACATTAGCATCAAAAATAGATGTAGATTTCTAGCATTGTTTAAATAGAAATAGTAAATTGTTTTGTTGGTACTTTTCTAGTAAAGTTCAACTCTAATGTTTTGAAGGTTGCAAGTTGTAGTAGAAATCTAAGTTGTTGACAACAAAATAGAATCTGCATGAGAATGATATTTTCAAAGGCCTCAATTACGCCACATCACTAATATTACCAAGTTGCTAACAAATATTGACACAACCAACTCTTTAACAAATTACTAATGACATACTTATATTTAATCTTAAAACTAATAATTAAAATAAATTAACAAATTTAGTAAACAATACCAATTATTAATCCTCCAAATTATTATAACCTTTTAAATTAATCATAATAAAAATAGTTACAATCCTAAATTTCAAAGAAACTAAAACTATAATGAAGTCTCACCTAAGCCCAAGAATATCCCATAAAATATATGATAAGATTTACCTAATTTATAGCTGAAATGAGATTTGAAGAAAGAGGTATCTTAGGTCCCTTACTATTAAAGCGTCTCATCAAGCTCAATAGAGGTTTTATGTTTGAGTTGTAACGAGTCATCACAATTTGACACAATAAAAATTTGGAAATACATATAAAACTAGTAAAAATGTTAAAAAGATTTTTTTAATTTCTAAATAATGTTGCATATCTAGAACATTAACTTTTGATGTGTCAGTTCATCCTGTTGGTGGTTATTGAGTAGGTTTGGAATTTAACTTTCAGATGCCCAATGAGGCATAAAATTTCATATCACAATCTGTGAACCAAGTAAGAAACAAGAACAATTCCAATCAGTTAACTGCCACCCAGAATATGATGTCACTAAACATAATTTTTTATATAAAATAAAAACATTAATGGAGACTTTTGAGCAGTAGCTGGGGTTTTTATTGAGACAAAAACAAAATCCCTACATCTTTTACAAGCTGTAAATTTGAACACTGCCTATGATTACAGTCTTGTTCATTGCCACCATTATATAACAAAAATATAATGTATTTCATACAAAACATTAGAATTAAAAGAAAACCAAAGAATAGAAAACTATAATCGATATTTTTTATCAGAGAATCACCTTTTGGAGCGTTTCTTACTTCCAACACTGTTAGATGGGGCAGGTTTAAGACAGTATGGATTTTTTAAAAAGGGACTCTAGAAACTCTCATTGCAAGTTCTATCAGTAGGTTTAAAACTTTGATTTCTACAACCTCTCCGCGTTCTTTACTACTTGTAAATGATACACAAATTTATTTGATGAGAAGGCTTAGGAAATTCCAAACAATGTGGAGGAGTTTGGATGACTGTTAAAGCAATAGAAAATGGACAAAATGGATAAGTTGAATTTTTTTTATAACTTTGAAAACTAACACAGCCTGCAGGTGCCGAGCCGACTCCACAACTCTTGCTAGCATCCTCATATTGTTCACACAGGGTTAGGACTTCCATCAAAGTATAATATATGAGTTTGATTTGTGAATGTTATGACAAAATGCCTCAGGTAAATGTTGTCTCATGGTTTGTAATTAATGCAGGGGATACCGAAAATGAAAAGGATGCAAAGTAGTGTTGTCCAAGTTTTTTTATTAATCTAATACATGAATGAAAAGTAGAGTTCTCAAGATAGATGGTAGGATAGAAATTGGGCAGAAAATAGGGGAAAGAAGCAGAGCACCCAAAACGGAAGAAATTGGTTGAAAACTACAGGAAACAGGGGATTACGATTCCAATTAAATTCCCCATACCAATGGATTAATTAAGAATCCTTCTAAATTTTTGAAGATGCAGAGAGGAAACAAAAACAATGACTAATGTACAACTTAAATATTCTACCAGTATAGCTAAAACAAATTGTGTGGAAATAATGAAGACATATGCCAAAAACATACATACAACGGTGAAGAAAAAAGGCCTCTACTGCACTCCCTGATGAAAAATTAAAGCTGAGCCTAGCCTGCTGATGAGGAAATAACAAATGTGATGCATTGAAGGTATTTATTATAAGAGCCCAATGTGCCTTATTTGGGTTGGAAAACAAAATCATGAACAGACATGCTCATGGCATGTTATAATATCAATCTATAATCATGTTGATCTTATGTTAAATCTTGTAGTTCTCCTTTTGCATTCATTCTCTGAGTCCAATTCTACATTCTTTGCACCTACTCCTATTCACCAAGTACTCAAATTTACTTGAGCTTCAATTAAGGCACATTGAAGTAGTAGGGGAGTGAATAATCATTAAGTTCTCGAACTGACACCTACAGATGAAAGGAGCATAGTGTTGACGGGACTTTGATGACTAGGTCCGCTAGCAGTCATAAGTTGTCACTGGGTACCGAGGTATCGGCTAGATCCACTTGTAAAGGTAGTCCAGGGAAAAAGGATTCCCTAGGCCTCCAAGCACCTGGGTGTCAGGTCACGACGGTGCGGGGCTCGGTTGGGAGAGGTGACTGTTCTCAAGGGGGATAGCTGGTTACTTCAACTCATTTTCTCCAGGGATTCAGATGGGTAAAGTTTCTCCAAGCAATCTATACTTAGCAAATAAATTGGAAAAGAGATCCTGCAGGGTTAGAAGCATTTAGTCTACCTATAGTTATGTTAAACATCCAACACATCGATAATGTTCTGATAGTGAACTAAATACCAAAGAAATATATAACCATCATTTTTTATTTCATTAGTAGCAGAAGGAAAGAGGTCATTGATCTACTTTTAAGTACCATAACAGAAGACATGAAGAACATTAAACGTAAAATGCCATTAACTCAGAAGATTGAATACCAAACAACATTATTGCAAGAACTCACTCTTCTAGATTAACATTCCTTCCAGCAAGCGCTAGTGCGTAGTACAATGGTGGCTCCCAGGGAGCATCTAACTACTTGAAAACTTAAAGACAGGAGCATTGAGCTCTGCGATATGAGAAAATGAGACTTCTATTACTGTGGACTGCCAAAATAATCAATTTTGCCCACCCTTGGAATAGGGCCAGACTTACTATTTATCCATGTTTACATCTAACCCTAACCCTAACCCTATTTTTACACTTTGCAATAAAATATAATATCTGGTGGCCGGTACTACCTGCACCACGCTACAAAAGACCTTGAGATGGAGAAGGTCTGACATGTCAAAAGAATAAGACAAGGGATGGAGTGGAAGAATTAGCCTTGAAAAGAGAGCCATGAAGGAAAAAGAAAGAATATAATCCCTGGGGACCGAGGCGACATGCCTCATAAATGAGAAAAGTGGTGCCCTATCTCCAATGTGCCAGGCGTCCTTTCAAAATGGTGCCTAGGGAAGATCATCTTGTCAGAAATCCCCTTTGCTGATCTGACATGCCTTGATGTTTCCATCTACCTCGGCAACCTTTATTAACTGTTCTGAAAGTGACCGGTCGACCTTGAGGACCGGGACGCGGATCACCGAAAGAATACAAAAATGTTGGACCCGAGACTCCGGGATCTGGGAACTTACGTTACGAAATAATAAGGAAACAAAAATGTTTTCTCCAACTCCCGAAGAACCTTTATTGTTGCTTGTTGTCATTGAAGGTTTGGAGGAGGTGGGAGATTCCATCCTCATCAATATCTTTGAGCCTGGACCGCCGATACTTGGCCACCTCAATTTTTACCCCTAGCTCTGGAACATTGCCTTTGAATTCATCAGCCATTTTGGTCGCATCATGACCCCTGAGGATCCTGCGATTTATCTACGCCATTTGAGGGCCATCTATTCCCTCTGGGGATTGATACCTTGATTCTATCAGCTCATCAAATTTCCCCAAAATGTATTCCTTCGACATACAAGTATCGGTACTGAATGGGTCAGCTCCGGAGACCTTTGTAACAAATGACTTGTATAAATTAAAAGATTATTGTACTACACTGATCTTTTCCTACAGAGTCCCCACCAGTTGCTTGAGAACCTCCAATGTGAGGTCAAGTATGGAGTGTTGGGTTCTTACAAAATCAAATGGCTCCTCACCCGAAATGTCAGAGTCTGAAAATATATCTTCCCCAAGGCTGAGGAGCTCATCAAATTCAACCTTCCATGCTTTGTAATTTTCTATATCACCCTCCCAAATGTTGATGATTGTTTCTGCCTGATGCAGAATGTGATGAGCCATGTACAAGTCTGGGAGGGTTGTCATCAGGAAGTGTCGGGTGTTTCCTATTTGTAGAGTGACCCACTTGTCGACCGCTTGGGCCTTCTTCTTCATAGCTCAAAGGGAGTCTATCTCACTCTGTGGTAGTGGTGCATCAGATGTGGAGGCCTCCAGGGGAGCAGCATTAATAGGATTGGCCAGCTCGGTTAGCAATCCCATGAGATTTGTTGTTTTCTCCTTTTTTGTGTTTAGCCTTTGGGCCTCTTTTTCGTAATGGGCCTCCACCACCTTGGCCGCCTCTTTCAACAGGTTCACTTTGCCCTGTTTTCCTCTTTTTCTTAGTGATATCTCTGTGATATCACAATCTCCAACTTTGAAAGTAGCCTCATCAGCGTCTGGGGGAGGGGTCACCACAACTGCAACTATTTCTCCACCCAGTCCAGTTCGCAGAGTGTGAACCGTCCGGGCCTTCTTGGCCTTTGGTTGATTCTGGCCTGAGCCATCATCTCAGCTAGGGAGAGATGGGCTCTGGGGGCTGAAGGAGCCTTCCTCTTTTTGGTCTCAGCTAACCACTACGACGGTAGGGGTGGCCTATTGGCCAAGATGTGTTCCTGTGGTTTTTCCCCGATATCTTGAGGTTGTTCCTCAGTGGCAAGCATGTCAACCTATTCTGCTCCCGCATCCTCTAGCTCTTTAACCTCCTTGGAAATATTGGCTTCCTCAGCCTTATCCTCTATTTCTTTGGTTATGTCTGGACCTTCATCGGCCACTCTAGGGGTTTCTTCTTCTTGTCGTTGTTCTTCCTCAGCTTCCTCTGCTAGGACTTCTTCCTCCACGGGAACCTTTTCTTGTAGTGGGGGTGGTAACGGGCCAAGATTTAATGTTTGGGCCACTATTATCACCTACCCACATGTCGACCCTAGGAGTGGCATTTGGAACATGGTGGCTGGGGTTATGGTTATTCCTGTAGGTCTGATTCCCCCAGCGGATGCCATTTTTTCACTTTGTTGGGCCACCCCTATGTCCTGTATCTCTAGGACCTTAGAGGCAATCTCCTATTCCATCTCCTTCTCTTCTCATTCATCCTGCCCCTGCTTCTGCTCCTCTTCTTGAGCCTCTTCTTGTTCTGGGGACTCGGTCTCCTTCTGCTTGATGTCCCACTGTAAGTTCCCGAACTCGTCGGTTGTGAATACATCATCAAACTCATCCTATGGGGGAGGGTTTGTCGGGACATCAGCAAGTTCGTGTTCCTCATCCGGCTCCAGGGAATCCGAAGAAAGGACCTCCACTTGTGGGATTTGGAGGATCGTCGGTACCTGTTCTACCTTAGGCTTTAGATCAAGCCTTGTCCTTCACTTTTTGACCAAGGGTGCCCCTGCATCTCTGAGCACTTGTTCGTCTATTGGATCAACTCCTGTTGCTTTGACCATTAAGGCTACCAGCGAAGGGGAGGAGGGTGGATGAATAGGCCCGGCCATGAGAACCGGGGTAGCTAGCCGTGTCATTAAACTCTCCCTCATCTGCTGGGAGGCTGCTACCAATTGCTTTATCTTCTCTTTAATGGGGATCTCCTGCGGAGCAGGGGTTTCTAGTATTCCTTTTCCCCTTTCTTCCCCCTATGAGGAGGTCCAAGCCCCTAGGGTTAACCTTTGTACCGGTGGTACCACTTTGCGAACACTCCCAGGGCACACCCTTTTGAAGTAGGTGTGGCTGCACTCAACCACATGTCAGGTGAATTCTTTAATAGTGGGCCCCTCCTGGACATTCCAATCTACTGGTGGGAGTGCCAACTTAGCGATCCCCTTTTCCTTGTACCGGGGATCAATCGTGGATCCAGAGTCCAAGAAATCTTCCAGAAATCTCTGAAGCTTCAGTCTATCCATCATCCCCGCAGTTATGCAGATGTAATGTCGGCCCCAGACTTTGACATCATCTTGTAAGTCTTCTCAAAATTCCTCCATATGGTATTGATGAGGCTCCAAGGCCCGGGGAAGTGCCACTGCTATTCTTTCATCCAGATCAAAGTGCCTCCACGCCCGGTAGAATTCTATCAAGTTATAACTTTTAAGATCACTCTCCACCTCCTTGGCGATGGCTAGACTGGACGAATAGCTCCCACAAGTGATTGGGAATGGAAAGTTGGTGACCTTCTTTAGGCCAAAGTAGGCATGTAGCTCCAGGATCTACCTGCTGTATTCCAAAAGAATAATCTTGTCCCCACAGTGTTTGGGCAACAAGTAGGGTTTGCCAGAGAAGTCGGTCACCCTAATATAGGTGTGTTGTTGAAATTGTATATAATAATGTTCGTAGCTTTGAACTAAATTCATCGCCTTTGTGGAAAGGTGGTATCATGCATCACAGGTGGGTGTGAGCAGGTTGTAGTATAGGAATGCGTCGTTGACCCTGCAGAAACTGGGGAAGCTAGCCTCCCACTGAATTTGTGGGAAATAGTCCCAGGGAGGATTTTGTCCGAGAACTATCCTAATTATGCTCGATGTTAGGAGTCCATTGGTGCAGGGTCGCTGCTATGCCAGGGCCCAGAAAATGTAGGAAGTCATATTAAACTTCCACTTTTTAACCACTTGTAGAAATTGTGAATCCACACGGTTGGAGATGATGGTTGCCCAGTCAAAATACTCTCCCTTGGTGGAGATGCCAAGCAGAAATTAATACATCCATGCTGAGAATTCCCAGGCATGGGGTTGGGCAAAGACCTGACATAATGCTATTATCACCATTTGGATGCTCTCCTTGAATTCAGAAAGGTGGAGTTCCAGCTTCATCCTCTTTGGATCCCTCTTTGGGGTTTTAAGCTAGTGGTTGTTTATGTATATCCTGGCCGCTTCTCTAGTGGCTAGAACTACTCTAAGGTGTCTACTTAGGTGACCACTGCCAACTTGTTGAACTGAGGAATTCCCAGGCCCATTTGAAAGGTGGCGGCGTCAAGGGACACCATGGAAGTTGGGTATCCAGTGGGCTTCAGGGCGGTGAGCATGACGACACGGATAGAAGAGTTGTAGTGTGCTTCCAATGTGAGAATTAGTTCTTGACACTGCATGAAACATGGTAAATAGGCAGCCTTGAGGATCCCAGAATCGCCAATGTTGATTTCCAGTGGGTCTCTAGCCTGTTGTTGAATATACATTACCTTCACCAGGGCCTGCATTTATGCCCACATCCCGACGCTGGTGTTGGTGATCAGCTGTACCTTGGAATCAATATTGTATCCCACTATAGCATTTTCTTTAACATACTTCATGGTGAGAGGCATCTTCTCCAAATCCCTCTCCATTTTATACCTTATGGCTGCTCGGATGATGGTCATGGAAGGAAGTTCCAGACTTCTGGGTGGCGAAGACGTAGAAGCCTCAGACATGGTGAAATGTGTTTTCCTTGTAGAAACCTGTGAGGCAAGATGGCCGTTAGAACATATATATAAAACCCCAGTAATAATAACCTAGGGTCCGGGTTACCACTGTAGCGTTGCTTCCACCCGAAAAGTTAGTTTTAGTTTAAAAATCTCGGAAAGCATATATATATTGCGAACTTAGAAATTTAATTGACATCTGGGTCCGGGGAGGTCTCCTCACACTTAGTAAAAGAAAGACATGGGTTGGGTGATGGAAAGAGACCCAAAGCCTGGGGAAGTAGCCGTTGGCAGGTGTGTGCAAAAAGCAAGCTGTCAGACCCACGTGAGCGCCACATAGGTGAGCAATAAATGGGAGTTATGGCGACGGTGGCGGAGACAACTGTCTGAATGCACAAAAAGTGAAGGCCACTTAGACAAATTTAAATGCACGCATGGGACATAAATGAAAAACAAGCTATTTTATAGAGGAGAGAGAAAACCACTTGGTTGAAACTGGCTGAGAGTCGAGTTTCAACCAAGCGGTATTCTGCACAGAGCAAGCTCGCAACTCAAAACTAGAAATAAACGTAGCACGGTAAGCTTTGCTAGACTACCAGGAAGAATACACACATAATATACACCAAAGCTGAAGAGTATATGCATGCAAACTGGAAGGATACACAACAATATACATCAAATGTACACATATACACAATGCAGAGAAGATATTTACGAAAACCAAACAATGTACAGATATCTACAACTTTCTACACCATTTATAGACTATGTTACATCTGCACAGAGGGTGGACAACCCTCTAGCAGAGTTGACCCATGAACAAGTAGCAAACCAGAAAGAAACGCAAGACAAAACAACAGAACGAGACAACACAGAACTAGACAAAACCAGAAATTAGGAAAGTCGAGCGGAGAGAAGGCACCAACCTGAAAATGAAGAAGGGCAAGGAAAGGAAACAACTGTGAATGCTCTGTAATAGATTCAACTGTCAAATGATCAACACTTACCACCACAAACCACTCGCAATAGCTTAGAATAGCTTGGAATGGCTTTGCACTGGATTATCGCTATATCGCTCTTAAATTGCTAAGATTGCTTAATTGTTTGATCGTGGTAAATGTGAAAATGACAGGTAACTTCTATTTATAACCATGGTAAAAGCAAGTCACATTTCCTTATGCAAACTCTGGACAGACAGACCTCCGGACTCCGGGCCCGAGGATTCCGTGCGATGATGTCATCTTAAGGAAAGAAAACATCATGGCGCAGAATCCCAGAGTCTAGAATCTGGCTCCCAATAGGGAACGACTGACTTCAGGACTGGGCCCAGAGACATGAGAGACCAACAAGACAAAACAACACCATAGGGAAGAAAACCCCAGAGAAGAAAAACAAAGGAAAAGACAAGGCAAGAGCCAAAAGTAGAAAGAAAAATAAAGGGGGACCCAACATTTTGCACACAAAATGTAGGGATGGGGATGCAGGGCATATCAAATGGCGACTATCTTGGATGAATGTTAAAGTGCATTCAAGAACTATAAAATCTCTGGTTAGCAAAAATAAGAACAAATCGTTACCTCAAAGAATCTTACCTGCAAAGAGTAGCACGTCTAAGGAAATCTGGCCATACGTGACTTAACCCGTGGTCCTTTCATCAGTGGTGATGTGTGTGCTTTGGAAGGGAATCAAGCCGATGACCTATAGGAGGAGTAGAGAAGAGGCACTAAGCATATTAAACCACAAATTTGCCAGATTCGCTAGTTTCCCCCAGAAGCTGGAGTTTTGCCCCATTTGCCCTTTTCTTGTTATTTTGTACATTTCTAGGTGGGAGGGCAGTACTTATTTCACCATCAAGATTAAGCTTAGCTAATTTTAATGACGGTACTTCTTTCACATTTCCACCTATCTTTATAAGTTGGATGGGGATAAAACTCTGGTCCCAGGAAGAATCCTTAAAAAATTTAGACTTGGGTCAACCAACTTAGTACGACCGATCTACCATCGATGTGTCTGATTACTTGTTCCCTATTTTTATTTTACTGATTACTAGATTTCCAAAAATAAACCCGATGAGGATAACTCAAAATGTACCACAAGACTCGTAAAATAACTCTGGAGACTAGACCAATTCCATTATGCTAACAATAGATTCCTAAGTTCACCATGCTACAAACATCATCCCAAAGACCAAAATTTATGCGAAGCATTCCAATCCTTACAAGAGGGAGAACAAAATGCCAGAACCTGAAAAGAAGACCAAAAACAAGAACAAAAACAACCAAGAGAAAAGGACCACCCCGGAGGGTAGCCAACAAGACTATTTACAAGACAAGGTACCTCCCAACAAGGCACCGGGAAAGAAATATTTACAAGCCAAAAACTTTACATAAAATACAACTTTGGGCAAACCCACCTTATTCAAAATAATGTTTGACAAACTGTCCATTGATGGGTAGTGGGACAGGTTCTCCAGTCATGGTGTTAAGGTAGTAGGTATTTTCCCCGTAGATCTCTGAGATTAAGTATGGCCCAAGCCAGAGCCGTTGGAACTTGGTGTGCTTGCCTTTCTTTTCCTGGGCCTTGTCCCACAGCAGGACCAAATCCAAAATCTGAAAATCCTTGTATTGGGCTTTGTAGTCAAACCATCATTTTACTACTGCTTGATGACGCATAAAATGTTCAAGGGCTATGTCTCATTGTTCTTCCATCTGCACCAGATTTAGGAGCCAAACCTCCACGATGCTAACTCGATTGTCGAATTCTTGCATAAACTGTAAAACTAGGATTTGTAAGTTGATTGGGAATACTGGGTTCTGGCCATAAACTAGATGGAATGGAGACATTCCCAAGGTGGCCTTAATTTGAATGCGATCCACCCAGAGGGCGAATCTCAACTTTTGGTGCCAATCCCGGGGATTCTACTCTAGCAGGTGCTTGATCACTTCAAGTAGATTCTTATTCGTAAATTCAGCAACACCATTCCCCTGGGGGTAATAATTGCTGCAAAACTTCTGAGTGATCTTCTGATTGTAGGTCCACTCAAGTAATTGTGCCAAATAAAATGTTGGATCATTGTCACACACTAAAGCGAAGGGCATTCCAAATCTTTTAACGATGTTTTCTTCCAGGAATTTAATAACTACATCTGTCGTGTTGTTTTTGCAAGGTATGGCCTCAGACCACCAGGTACAGTAATCGGTAGCAGTTAAGATATACCAGTGGTTGGCAGATGAATTGGGGTTGATTTTCCTGATGAAGTCAAAGACCCATTGGGCAAATGGCCTAGACTCGAAGATTGGTTGTAAAGGCATAGCCGGGTTACACTCACGATGTGCCACGGTTTGGCAAGTTTGGAATCTTCAAATGTGAGTGTAAACATCTTTAAATATACATGGCCAATAGTACCTGGCCTGGAGGATTTGATGGGCGGTGGCATCATCTGAGCCATGCCCAGTTCCAAACTGCCTGTGGAATTCATCGATCATCTTCGCAGCTTGGTCTCTGTCAGTGCACTAGAGGTATAGTCCCTCATAGTTTCTGCGATAAAGCGTGGAGTTTTTTATCATAAAATGGGCACTTTTCATCCATAGAGTGCGGCATTTATTGGGAGGTAACCCATCCAGGCATTTGTTTTTTAACAGTAAGTATACCAAATTTGTATACCACGGGTCTCAAGTGATGGACTCCACCATATAAGTTTGACATTCTATGCGGAGAGTCTCTTCTACAATTGCTCAACTTAGTCCCTTGCCTCAGACTATCTTCATAGGCTACATTTCCAAGTCATATTCCTAGAGGATGGCCATCCATTTCCCCTGTCTTTCCCCCAACTCACTCTGCATCAGTAGAGACTTCACAGCCTGGTCCGGGATGATAGCATGTACCTTGCTCTGGAGTATATAATGCCAAAATTTCTTCATGGTGTGAACAAGAGAAAAGGCCTACTTTTCTAATGATGAGTACCAGACCTCAGCATTCTTGAAGGGGGAGCTCATGAAAGCTATGGGTCATTCTCCTTCGACCTTTTGAGTTAATACTGCCATAGTAGAATGCAGCGAAGCAAAAGAATAAATATAGAACGGGAGGAATAGTTTGGACTAGCTAGGCTAGGTGCCTTCATTATCATCTATTTGATCTGGGTGAATGCCTGCTTTGCTTCTGGACTCCACTCAATCTTGGTATCCTTTTTCATCATTTCATTGAGTGGTTTGACTATCTCGACGAATCCAGTGATGAACCACCGAATGAAGTTGATCTTCTTGAAGAAAGATAGCATCTCTTTCTTGCTGCCAGGCATCTATAAATTTAGCAGTGCTACAACTCTCTCAGGGTCAATAGATATACCCTTCTCAGAGACAATATTCCCGAGCAACTTCCCTTCGATGACCCCAAATATGCATTTCTTGGGGTTGAGGGAGATTCCATACCGGCAACATCTCTCACAGATCTGAGCGAGGTGGGTGGAATGATCACGCCTATCCCGAGAAAAGATGGTCAAATCATCCATGTAGATGATTATGCACCGATTCACAAGGCCCTTGAACACGATGTCCATGGCCTTCTGAAATATGGCCCCTACATTAATTAAGCCAAAGGGCATCCTTCTGTATGCAAACATTCCCCACTTGGTGGTAAATGTCATTTTCTCTCTATATTCATACTTAACCATGGCTTGGTTATACCCGGAGTACCCATCCAAAAATGACATCATTTGGGATCCATTCACTATTTACAACACCTCATCTAACAACGGGAGAGGTTGATTATCCTTTTTGGAGGCTCTGTTCAAATTTTGGAAATCCATGCAAAGGCGAATTTCACTGCTCTTCTTTCTCACTAGGACAAAATTGGCAACCCACGTAGTGTGCCGGATTGGGAAGATTATCTGGGCTTACAGCAATTTCTCCACCTCTTGTCGAATCAGAGGCTCGATCAATGGGTTAACTGGTCATTGCTTTTGCTGAAAAGGCTTAGCATTAGGTTTCATTAGGATGGTGTGAGTCATAATGGATGTGTCGTATGTTTTCAAATCCTCATATCCCCATGCAATCATGTCTATGTACTCTTGGAGAACCGTGAGAATCTTCTCCTTCTCCACAGGGGAGCAGGAGGTGCCAATGTGTATCATCTTTTCTTCACCGGGCTGGCCGATGTTTACTTTTTCAAAATTTCCTCCCTCAGAGGAGGATGACATCTTTTCCCAGCCTCAGGCATCTCAGTCAAAGATTCATTCAAGTGCAACCATCCCCTTCGAGGTGGTGTTAGTGGGTAGATCCATGATCCCATCATCTTCATCACCCTGTCCAGTATTATCATGGTCTCGTTCCTCCACTATCTGGTCCTCAAAGACACCAACATTGGCCATGAAGGCTAGGATATGTTGATCATCCTCAAAAACATAAAAGTGGGTGACATTATCTAGAATGGATGGGGTGGGGACCATCTCAACTGAAAATCTCCAGAGTCACGAGCCAGCCATGGGCTCAAGGGTGCTAGCAGAAATAGCAAGGGCGTCTGAGACATAGTTCTATCACTGGGGAATAAGATCAATGCCGAAGGCATCAAAATCTTTAATAAGGCTCCACGCCCAGTTGCGATATGTAGCCAGCCTTTTGTCATGACATGTATATTGACTCTGGACCTGTTTGACAACCAGCTCTGAATCACCCAGGGCCCAGAGGTGAGTGATTCCCTTTCTTAATGCAAATAGGAGCCCAAGGACCAAGTCCCCATACTCCGTGATGTTGTTTGTGCAGTTGAACTATAGCCTGTAGGACGCGAGGAAGGATTTCCCTCATGGGTTGATCAATTCTACTCTGGCCCCACAGCCTTGTTTGGATTGAGACCCATCGAACTTAAGGGTCCACAAATCGTTATTCACAGTCTGGGGCTGGGGATTGGGAGTAGCCTTTGGATTTCTTTTGGGGGACTTGGGAGGAACTTCCTCCTGTACAGTTGGCGTATGGGTGAGGTCTACCTCTCGAGGAGTTTGGATTTGAGGTTCCTTGGGAAATGACACTGAAGAGGTGCTTCCAGTAAGGATATTGGGTTTCGGGGAATCAATTGTGTGTTCTTTATTCCAGAAGGCGCCGATGTGCTGGGTAGCGACGGAAAGGCAGAGTTCACACTCTAGTTCTGAATGTTTCTGATAGTGTACTCAGAACCAAGTACCAGACAAGAGTGTAGTAGGGGTCACTGCGGCACCCTGAGAGTCACCTCAACCCTCAAATTTTCTTCTAGGTCCTGGGTTCTCTGCAAAACTATGGAATCCTCCCTGGGGTGAAATCGAATGTTAAGATTTCAAAGGGTCAATACACCCTAGGGGAAGTCTCAGAGAAGAAGACCTCACTAACCCTCTCGACTTCAGTAAGGGCCTGATTCATTTGAGGCTCACTTTAAACCTTGATTTTGTTTGTTTCTCCTTCCCAGGGGAGCCATAAGTGGGAGAAGTCGGTCGAGAAGTATCTGTTCAAGGACTTAGACCAATTTTGAATTAATAACATCTCGTAAGTCTCTAGGATGTCCACCACTTGGATGTCGATTATGCTGGCTATTCTGGGGTCCTGGATAAGCTGTATCCAGATGTTCTTCAATTCCCCCACCATTTTCACAGTTGTTTTGTCCAATTGAATCACTACTCCATTAGATGTGGTGGGATGGAATCTGAGCTTCTGGAATATAGAAAGGGGCATGATGTTTCCCGAAGCTCCAGAGTCTACTAGGCAGTTGTGTATATTTTTTCCTTGGATATTCAGGCCTAGTAGGAAGGGAGGGTCTTCATTGTTTCCTCGGAAGACAGGCGCATTGGCTTCTTCAAAGGAGAAAGCCTGGGGCAGGTGACTAACAACTTCTGGGTTCCCCAAAAGTTTCAGAAGGGACTTCTTCTATTCAAGATAGTTTAGCAAAACCTCCATCAAGGTCATGGAGGTGGTGGTCTGCTCTAATGCCTTTGTAATGTTAAATCTTCCTCCCAGGAATTAGTGGCTTCCCTCGGCCAGGTCTTTCGCTTATTTAGAGCTAGAACCTTTTAGAGGGGTAGGCCAATCAGTTGCATTATCCCAGGGAGGAGTGTTCCTGGTGGGGGGCGTTGGCATGTAAGCTGGTCCTTTACCAGCCTGACTCTGAGTTTTGTATGGAGTCCGCGGGTTGGTGAAGGCATTGGCTTCAAAGGGTGGAATCAATTCATCAAAGAATCCCTAAAATTTGGATTCTTCTTCATCTTCCTTGGAAGTTTTGAATAAGATGGTCTCACAGGTGAAGGCACTATGGGTTGACTCTAGCAAAGGAGGCTCTGGGGGAGTAGCATCATGTGATTGTTGTCTGTCCAGCTGGGAGATCATGGTGACCTTCTCCAGCGTGATACAATTTAACTCATTGTGGGAGCCTGTGTTGTGCAATCTATACCAATTGGTCATGGGTTGGAAGTCTATGACTAGTGTGAAATGTGATGGTCCAGCACCATTTTGATTGGAATTTTGGTTTGAAGGTGGGCCTTTGGTGTTTGCATTATGGTTCCACTACTATTGATTGGGATGGGGCCCATTGTTGTAGTTCTTTCCTCTGGCATTGTTGTTTCGTTGACTGGAGAAGATATTCCCTCTCTGGGGATTAGAATTCTGGGGTGCATAAGACCCCGCCTTCAGCTGACCCATGTCCATAATCAGGGTAGACAACATTCACCAGAGGAATTCAACCTTGGTGGTCAACTGAGTGTTTGTGTCACAATGTGACGGTTGTTGTTGGTTTCCTGGGAAGGTAGTAGTGTTCACCAGAGTTGAGGGCGATAATCCTTCAGCCGCGGATGACTGAAAGAAGGGCACTCTGGGAGATTGTGTTTGAAGTTGTTGTGCCTGCTGCAGCTAGTTCCAAGGAAAGTGTTCTTGGCCTGGCATAGTCTGAATCTGTGATGGGTAAATGTACCAGCCTGTTGATCAATTAGAGGGGGTGGGGGATTCATTGCCAATGTGGCTACACCCACTGCCAGATTGGGGTTATATCCCTCGGTGTATGTAATTTCGTCGGGGATTGCGTTGAATGGCATACTTTGCCCGATCCTGCCTAGGGATTTGTTGAGGCCATGAGATAGTTCCAAGGCAAGGTTGTAAAATTTTTCCAAGGTATCCCAGTCACCTGGGATGGTTTTCCTCCAAAGGAGAGTGGCAACGAAGGGGTCCATTGCGTTAAGGTAAGTTTGTATAGTTACTTCCAGGGATGGAATGAAAGGACCTGTGCACCGCTTTAGGGCACGTTGGAACCAATGATTAAATTTTGTGAGGGGTTCGTTGGGCTCCTTTATGATAGAAATGAACTAGCTGTGAGACCAGGCTAGGTCCATGTGCACACGGAAGGCAGCCAGAAAGGCATCTTCCATGTCCTGCCATCGGTTGATGGAGTTAGCAGGGAGGTTGAGGTACCAGTTCAATTTGCTCTGTCCCAAAGATAGAGGAAACATTCGAGTCACAACATCCTCATGTTGAATCCAGTGTCAATTCATGGCATTGTTGTACACCTGTAAATGCTCTTCTGTGGTTCGGGGGCCTAAATGCTCATAACATGGGCAAATCTTCTCAAGGTACGAGGGTAAGTCATTGGCTACACCCAGAAAAGTTCCCATTGGGGACTCGGTATTTCCAAAATATGCGGCCATTGGGGGATTAGAGATTTGAACACGTTGAACATTAACCCCCTAGACTATCTAGGAAGTTAGGGTATTTGGCAATGTAGTAGACTTCCAGAGGATAGTGGCTGGCGTGATCTTCGGGGTCCATTTCTTTTGAACAGGAGGTTCGAGCTCAACAAGCTTTCCGAGGTTGGGGCTGATCTAAGGACTCTTTCAAATATCTCTAGGGAGAAAGACCCAATCCCACTGAAGGCTTGATTTCTAAAACTATGGCTTGGGGAACCTTCAGAAGGTGTAAAATTGGAATCTTGAGAGGGGGACGAGTTCATGCCCTCCTTCTAGCACCAGTTTTTGTTGACGGGACTTCGGTGACTGGGTCCGCCTGCAGTCATTAGTTGTCACCAGGTACCGGGGTACCGGCCAGCTCCGCCTGTAAAGGTAGTCCGAGAAAAAAGGATTTCCTGGGCCTCCAAGCACCTAGGTGTCGGGTCACGACGGTGCAAGGCTCGGTTGCAAGAGGTGACTATTCTCGAGGGGGATAGCTGGTTACTTCAACTCGTTTTCTCCAAGGATTCAGATGGGTAAAGTTTCTCCAAGCAATCTATACTTAGCAAATAAACTGGAAAAGAGATCCTGGAGGGTTAGAAGCATTTTTTCTACCTATAGTTACGTCAAACATCCAACACATCGATAATGTTCTGATAGTGAACTAAATACCAAAGAAATATATAACCATCAGTTTTTATTTTAGTAGTAGTAGGAGGAAAGAGGTCATTGATCTACTTTTAAGTACCAGAATAGAAAACATGAAGAACATTAAATGTAAAATACCATTAACTCAAAAGATTGAATACCAAACAACATCATTGCAAGAACTCGCTCTTCTTCATTAACATTCCTTCCAGCAAGCACTGGTGCATGGTACAATGGTGGCTCCCAGGGAGCATCTAACTACTTGGAAACTTAAAGATAGGAGCATTGAGCTCTGTGATATGATAAAATGAGACTTCTATTACTGTGGACAGCAAAAATCATCAATTTTTTTTACCCTTGGAATAGGGCCAGACTTACTATTTATACATGTTTACATCTAACCCTAACCCTAACCCTATTTTTACACTTTGCTATAAAATATAATATCCGGTGGCTGGTACTACCTGCACCACGCTACAAAAGACCTTGAGACGAAGAAGGTCTGACATGTCAGAAGAATAAGACAACGGGTGGAGTGGAAGAATCGGCCTTGAAAAGAGAGCCGTGAAGGAAAAAGAAAGAATTCAATCCCCCGAGGACCAAGGCGACATGCCTCAAAAATGAGAAGAGCGGCGCCCTGTCTCCAATGTGCCAGGTGTCCTTTCAAAATGGTGCCTAGGGAAGATCATCTTGTCAGAAAGCCCCTTTGTTGATCTGACGTGCCTTGATGTTTCCATCTACCTCGAAAACCTTTATTAACTATTCTGAAAGTGACCAGTCAACCTCGGGGACTGGGATGCGGATAACCGAAAGAATACAAGAATGTTGGATCCAGGAACTTACATTCTGAAAGAATAAGGAATACAAAAATGTTTTCTCCAACTCCCGGAGAACCTTTATTGTTGCTTGCTTTTGTTGAAGGTTTGGAGGAGGCGGGAGATTCCATCCTCATCAATATCTTTGAGCCCGGACTGCCGATACTTGGCCACCTCAATTTGTTCCCCTAGCTCTAGAACATTGCCTTTGAATTCATCAGCCATTTTGGCCGCATCATGACCCCTGAGGATCATGCGAGTTATCTGTGCCATTTGAGGGCCATCTATTCCCTCTTGGGATTCATACCTTGATTCTATTAGCTCATCAAATTTCCCCAAAACATATTCCTCCGGCGTGCAAGTATCGGTGCTGAATGGGTCAGCTTCGGAGACCTTCGTAAAAAATGACTTGTATAAATTAAAAGAATAGTGTACTGCACTAATCTTTTCTTGTAGATTCCCCACCAGTTGCTTGAGAGCCTCCAATGTGAGGTCAAGTTTGGAGTGTTGGGTTCTTACAAAATTGAACGGATCCTCACCCAAAATGCCAGACTCTGAAACTATATCTTCCCCGAGGCTGAGGAGCTCATCAAATTCAACCTTCCATGCCTCGTAATTTACTATATCACCCTCCCAAATGTTGATGATTGTTTCTACCTAATGCAGAATGTGACGAGCCATGTACAAGTCTGGAGGGTGGTCATCAGGAAGTGTCGCGTGTTTCCTATTTGTAGAGCGACCCACTCGTTGATTGCTTGGGCCTTCTTCTTCATAGCTCAGAGGGAGTCTACATAGCTCTGCGGCAGTGGCGCATCGGATGTGGAGACCTCCGGGGGAGCGGCATTGATAGGTCAGGCTAGCTTGGTCAGAAATCCCATGAGATTCGATGTTTTCTCCTTTTATGTCTTCAGCCTTTGGGCCTCTTTTTCGTAACGGGTCTCCACCGCCTTAGCCGCCTCTTTCAACAGGTTCACTTCGCCCTGTTTTCCTCTTTTTCCCAGTGATATCTCTATGATATCATAATCTCTAGCTTTGGCAGTTGCCTCATCAACATCTTGGGGAGGGGTCGCCACAACTGCAACCGTTTCTCTGCCCGGTCCGGTTCGCAAAGTGTAAACTGTCTGGGCCTTCTTGGCCTTTGGTTGATTCTGGGCCTGAGCCATCATCTCAGCCAAGGAGAGCTGGGCTCTAGGGGTCGAAGGAGCCTTCCTCTTTTTGGTCTCTGCTAACCACTACGGTGGTAAGGGTGGCCTATTTGCCAAGATGTGTTCCTACGGTTTTTCCCCCATATCTTGAGGTTGTTCCTCAATGGCAGGTGTGTCAACCTATTCTTTTCCCGCATCCTCTAGCTCTTCGACCTCCTTGGTGATATCAGCTTCCTTAGCCTTATCCTCTATATCTTTGGTTATGTCTGGGCCTTCATTGGCCGCTCTGGGGGTTTCTTCTTCTTGTCTTTGTTCTTCCTCAGCTTCCTCTGCTGGGACTTCTTCCTTCATGGGAACATTTTCTTGTAGTGGGGGTGGTAACAGACCAAGATTTAAAGTTTGGGTCGTTGTTATCACCTGCCCAAATGTCGACCCCGGGAGTGGCATTTGGAACACGGTGGTTGGGGTTACGATTGTTCTTATATGTCACGTTCCCCTAGTAGATGCCATTTGTTCATTTTGTTGGGCCACCCTCGTGTCCTATATCTCTAGGAACTCGGAGGCAATCTTCGGTTCCATCTCCTTCTCTTCCTGTTCATCCTGCCCCTACTCCTGCTCCTATTCTTGTTCTGGGGCCTCGGTCTCCTTTTGCTCGATGTCCCCTATAAGTTCCCAAACTTTTCGGTTGTGAATACATCATCAAACTCATCCTATGGGGGAGGGTTGGCCAGGAAATCAGTAGGTTCTTGTTCCTCCTCCAGCTCTGGGGAATCAGAAGAAAGGACCTCCACTTGTGGGATTTTCAGGGTCACCGGTACCTGTTCTACCTTAGGCTTTGGATCAAGCCTTCTCCTTCACTTTGTGACCAACGGTGGCCCCGCATCTCTGAGCACCTATTCCTCTGTTGGATCAACTCTCGTTGCTTTGACCATTAAGGCTACCAGCGAAGGGGAGGAGGGAGGATGAATAGGCCCAGCCATGAGAACCGGGGTAGCTAGCCGTGTCAATAAACTCTCCCTCATCTACTGGGAGGATGCTACTGATTGCTTTATCTTCTCTTTAATGGGGGTCTCCTATGGAGGCAGGCTTTCTAGTATTCCTTTTCCTCTGTATTCCCCCTGCAAGGAGGTCCCATTCCCTGGGGTTAACCTTTGTACCAGTGGTACCGCTTTGCGAACACTCTCGGGGCACACCCTTTTGAAGTAGGTGTGAGTACGCTCCACCACATGTTAGGTGAATTCTTCAATAGTGGGCTCCTCCTGGGCATTCCAATCTACTGGTGGGAGCACCAACATATCAATCCCCTTTGCCTTGTATTGGGGATCGATCATGGATCCGAAGTCTGAGAAATCTTCCAGAAATCTCTGAAGCTTCAATCTATCCATCATCCCCGTAGTCATGCAGACGTAATGATGGCTGCGGACTTCGACATCATCTTGGAAGTCTTCCCAAAATTCCTCCATATGGTATTGATGAGGCTTTGAGGCCCGAGGAAGTGCCACTGCTATCTTTCCGTGCGGATCAAAGTGCCTCCGCGCCAGGTAGAATTCTGTCAAGTTATAACTTTTAAGCTCATTCTCCGCCTCCTTGGCGGTGGCCAGACTACATGAATAGTTCCCACAAGTGATTGGGAATAGAATGTTAGTGACCTTCTTTAGGCCAAAGTAGGCAGGCAACTCCAAGATCTACCTGTAGTATTCCAAAAGAATAATCTTGTCCCCATAGTGTTTGGGCAACAAGTAGGGTTTGTCGGAGAAGTCGGTCACCCTAATGTAGGTGTGTTGTTGAAATTGTATACAATAATGTTTGTAGCTCTGGACTAAATTCATCACCTCTGTGGTCGGATGGTATCTTGCATCCCGGGTGGGTGTGAGCAGGTTGTAGTATAGGAATGCGTCGTTGACCCTGCAGAAACTGGGGAAGCTGACCTCCCACTTAATTTGTGGGAAATAGTCCTAGGGAGCCTTTTGTTTGGGAGCTATCCCGATTACGCCCGATGTTAGGATTCCATTGGTGCAGGGTCGGTACTGTGCCAGGGCCCAGAAAATGTAGGAAATCATGTTGAACTTCCACTTTTTAACCACTTGTAGAAATTGTGAATCCACGTGGTTGGAGATGATGGTTGCCTAGTCAAAATACTCTCCCTTGGTGGAGATGCCAAGAAGAAAGTAATACATCCATGCTGAGAACACCCTGGCATGGGGTTGGGCGAAGAGCCGACATAATGCTATTATCCCCATTTGGATGCTCTCCTTGAATTCAGACCGGGGGAGTTCCAGCTTCCTCCTCTTTGGATCCCTCTTTGGGGTCTTAAGCCAGTGGTTATTTATGTATATCCTGGCTGCTTCTTCCAGTGGCTTGAACTACTCTAAGGCGTCTTCTCGGGTGACCACTGCTGGCTTGTTGAACTAAGGAATTCCCATGCCCATTTGAAAGGTGGCGGCATTGAGGGACACCATGGAAGTTGGGTATCTGGTGGGCTCCAGGGCGGCGAGCATGACGGCACGAATAGAAGAGTTGTAGTGTGCTGCCAACGTGAGAATTAGTTATTGACACTACACAGAACATGGGAAATAGGCAGCCTTGAGGATCCTGGAATCCCCAACGTTGATTGCCAGTGGGTCTCTGGCCTGTCGTTGAATATACATTACCTTCACCAGGGCCTGCATTTCTGCCCACATCCCAACGCTGGTGTCGGTGATCATTTGTACCTTGGAATCAATCTTTGATCCCACTATAGCATTGTCTTTAATGTACTTCATGGTGAGAGGCATCTTCTCCAAATCCCTCTCCATTTTAGACCTTACGGCTGCCCGGGTGATGGTCGTGGAAGGAAGTTCCAAACTTCTGAGTGGCGAAGACGTAGAAGCCTCAGACATGGTGAAATGTGTTTGCCTTGTAGAAACCTGCAAGGCAAGATGGCCATCAAAACATATATATAAAACCCCAATAATAATAACCCGGGGTCCGGGGATCTTACCACCATAGCGTTGCTTCCACCTGAAAAGTTAGTTTTAGTTCAAAAATCCTGGAAAGCATATATATATTGCGAACTTAGAAATTTAATTGGCATCTGGGTCCGGGGAAGTCTCCTCACACTTAGTAAAAGCAAGACATGGGTTGGGTGATGGAAAGAGACCCAGAGCTTGAGGAAGTAGCCATTGGCAAGTGTGCGCAAAAAGTGAGCCGTCAGACCCATGTGGGTGCCACATAGGTGATCAATAAATGGGAGTTATGGTGACGGTGGTGGAGCTAACTGTCTGAATGCGCCAAAAGCAAAGGCCACTTGAACAAATTTAAATGCACTCATGGGACATAAATAAAAGATAGGCTATTTTACGGAGG
>MU224017.1:712964-729270 GCA_018584345.1 Thuja plicata
CTAGTTGCTTAAGCCAACCTTAGGGTTTCCCTTTTAGGGTTTTGTGATTCCTTTTTAAGGAATCACCTCTTTGTATTTCATAACGCATTGTATCAGATTGTAATACAATTGTTCATAATAGCATATTATTTTCATGTGCATATGATGCCTCTGGTTTTTTGGCCTCCATAGAATTTTCTTGCTTTCTATTCTTTGCTTCTTCCATGTGACAGGGTTATGCATACAGGTGTTCTTGGGAGATTAGCTTGCTACCTATTTTAACATAATGAATACAAAAATGTGACACACTAAGAAGACCTATACTTTTGAGGACCTATGCCCTTAATCCTTTTGGTAGATCTATACACATGATACCTTTTTCTTTAAAAATGTTTTGTACCTAAATTTTACAAGATAAAGGAAACATTGACCCTTCTGAGCATGTGAGAGAGTCTTATCTATCTTGTATGGAGGTTTCATATAATGACACTTTTCTAATGTGCCTCTTTCTAAGAAATTTGGGGGGTCAATCTATTGAATGGTTTTTTTGTTAACCTCAGAAAATCAATTCCTTTGGTGAGTTGGCAAAAAATATTGTTTCACATATTTTTATCACAACATTTAACTCAAGGTTTTTATGATTGATTTATGAAACACAAAACAAAGAAATGGAGAATCATTTTCTTCCTTGTTATAATGATGAAGAAATCTAGCAAGAAAGTGTCCTTATTATATTTCTTAAAAATAACTTGTCAACGTATTTGTTCTTGAAACCTAAATTTAGAAATGTCCTTTCACTTGAAGCTATAATGTGTTGATACATGTGATGCAATCATAGAAAAAGGTATCACTATTGAAGAAGCCCTTGTTGCAAAAGGTATTGTGAATAATTATAAAGACAAAACTTGGATAAAGCCTCCACGTATAATGATAAATATCACCTTTGGGATAAGAACAATAAGCATTGTCAATGGTGGTGTATTAGACTAAAATTATATTCAAATTCCATCATTTCAAAAATCACTCAAGGTAATACTCTTTCTAGAAAAAATAACACCATAAGGAAAAATAATACCTTAAGAATAAAAATTACTCCTCTATGTAAAATCATTGAACCACTATGCAAAAACATGTTCAAGCTAAAATGATCACCTTGCACAAAGTTAGAAATCAAGAACTAGCATTAAAACCACCAAGGTATAAAGATAATGATTGTTATGATTGTTATAGGATCACAATACATCAAGCTTCAAGTTACATTAAATTGAAACAACTTATCTAAAAGATCATAGAAAATTGTGACGTTGCTTTTAAAGACACTCCTTCCACATTGATGCAGGAGCATCATGGTTACATGGATCATTTCATGATCCTATGGCTATAGGGGTCACTCCATGATCCTAATGAAGGTCCAAGGGGATAAGAAGAATAATAAGACCATTCATGGTCACTTGTAAATGTAAAATTACCTTTAAGGTCCAAAAATATGTAATTTGGCCATTAGAGCCACCGAATGTTGTGTACTACACTAAAGTTACAAAAAGATGTAATAAGGCCTAATAAGGGCTAATAGTGAGGTGATAGGGAGTATTAAGAGATTTTCTTTATGGTTTGGAGTATTTTAATAACCTGTTTCAAGTATATAAAGTCCTTAGTCATGTAGTTGTCAAGTTGACAACTTAGTTGTCAACTTGACAACATTTTACAACTTTTTGTAATTGTCAACAAAGGAGGATAGTCAGTTTCTAACTGACTCCAGTCGGTTTTTGGGAATTTTTAGAAGTAGTTGGTCACTATTTGGGGTCAAAAATAGGCCTATTTAAACTATGGTATCCCGAGGAATGCATTTGTGGTCGAAATGATAAAGAATTATAAAGTTAATCAATCCAAATAGTATTTTCATTGTATTTCTCTGATTTTTCTTTGCAACAATCCTATTGTTTCATGTTTTCAATTTTTTTAAAGTTATATTTTTATTAAAGTGTTTATTGGGTATGATAGGGACATGAATTAAATTCATTTTGGCTTTTTAATGGTTGCATTATGTTGAGATTTGCAAAAGTTATCTACATTTTACTAAAGGCTACCAAAACCCTGATTTAGAGTAACCCGAGAGACAAAAGATGTGATTTTCCTTAGTTTGAATGTGTATCAAACTCTCTCATTAGGGAAGAGATGAGGATGGAGTGTCGAATAACTATCCTAGAGGTTTCAGATGTTTATGCAACATGTGGCATGCATTTGAGGGTACATAAGTGACTGGACAGTCACAGGAAACAACAAATTAACTGTCACAGTCTTTAGGATTGAAGATTTGTCCACAAAGAAAAAGGATTTGGGATCTTGGAGGTATAGAGAAGTGTTGGAGGTAGATTCCCCTTAATTTCCAAGGCATTGGAGAAGGCAGGGTGCCCAAGGATAGGGTCAGACCATGATGTAGGAATAAAGGTCTATTGCTACTGAGAGTCAGCCTAACTCTGCTCCAAGGTCTCTTTAATTGACCTTATAGGGTATTATCAAACCCTAAATTGAGGAATTCACTTAGATCTTCACCTCAAGTTCTCTAGACTTGATTCTCATTGTTAAGCTACTATTTCATACTGCAGAATCTACTAGGATAGATTCATTCTCTGAGCTAAACCGACCAGTTTAGCCTGAGCAACAAAACAAAACATGACAAATGCATAGAATACATGACAAATTCTCAATATTGTTCCCAAATAATTTCTGTATTCTCTATTCACAAACTGAAAATCTATTACATGTACAATCCTATCTATATCTCTCTTACAAACTTTTAACTATATAGCCATCTCTCAAAAATATCTCGCGTCCTCCAACAACTTCAACAACTTTTGTAAAGAAGACATGGGAGATCAATAAATGACCCTCCCATCACTGGAACATGTGTCCCTTTCCATCAAGACATAAGCGACATGTTAGGAGTTGTTACAGTTGACCCAGCTAGTCATAAAAGTCAAATCCCGTGTTTCCTGGGTCATTAACCGACATTACCGAGTAACAGACTGCCATTACCGAGCACCCTTATTGAGCGCCAAAACAAACTGGTCTTCAACACCTGAGTGACATAGTAAAGCCTGAGAAACAACACCGAGCGACCTATGCAGCATCACTGAGCAACAAGGTAACCTGAGCAACAGAATAACCCAAGCACATTCTCGAGCAATATACCCAAGCAATCTTCCTGAGCACCAGAAAAACCCAAGCAAAAGTGAAACTCGAGCACACCATCATACTGCCCTTTCACCATTATGGTTCCTAGTTCCTTGGTTGGATTTCTAGAGCTTTAAAAACTACCTCAACACACACCTAAACTAAAAACAAGCTAAAAGGAAACTATGGTGTTTGTTCACCGATTGACCTTGGTCATTACAAGAATGGTGGAACAAAACACCTTACAAACAACTAAATGTTCTCTAACCTAGGTGCTCCAACACCATACTCTCGGGGTGGAAAATAATCCAAGTCCCATGGATTCGGTGACCTCTTTCAAGTCTTCCAATTTGGGGATACTGCTTGGTGACCTTGACGAATCAGAAAGCCTTCAATAAGATTCTCCTTCAATCTTGTAACAAAGGAGTTAAAAAATAAAAATGTCATCACTTCTACGTGCACCAAAACATAAGTTTGGTTCAGCACTCTTTCCTTTGTAAGAACCTTCAACGGGTCCACCACATTTTCATGTGAGATGCCTTGTTTGTTTGCATCCTCGATAGGACATATAACTGTCCCGACTTGAGTCTCCTTGTCATTCTCATGACTCATAGCCCTACTAATTTTAGCAACATCCTCTGCAAACTTCTTCTCACCATCTTCATGACCCCTTACACCATGAGATTCCTCCACTACCTTTTATTGCTTAGTCTTTGTTGTCAGATCTAATTTCTCCTCTTGTCCTGCCAATGGACAACTCTGCACTTTATCTTCAACTAGGACCTCTATATGGTCCTCATCTTCACATACCTCTTCAAGATATTTCTTCTCTGAATCATCCCCACATATCATATTTGATTCAGCACTAAGAACCTCTTCAACATCTGGAATATTCTCCTCAATAGGTGCTTAGTCATCTTATTGTTGCGTGCACAAGAACTCGTCACTCTTTTCTTGTTCTCAGAGTTCTTTCATCATCTTCTTGGTTGCTTGTATCTTCCAGGCTTCATTTTCTTCTATTCTTTTTCTTATGTTTCTCATCTCTTCTAGTATTTGGTTTCTTGCTTCCTCTTTCTTCTTTTTTCTCTATTTCTTCTCTTTTCTTTCTTTCTAAATATTTAAAGGCTTCGTATGCCTCATAGATTACCCTCTCTTTTTTTGTCAAATACATCTTGACTATCTTTTCCAACTACAAGAATCTACTTCCTTGCTCTGATACCAATCTGATGTAGAACTAAAGGTCTATTACTACTGAGAGTCAGCCTGACTCTGCTCCAATGTCTCTTTAATGGACCTTATAGGGTATTATCAAGCCCTACCTTGAGGAAGTCACTAAGATATTCACCTAAAGTTCTCTAGACCCAGTTCTCACTGTTAAGCTACTATTTCATACTATAGAATCTACTAGGATAGATTCATTCTCCAAGCTAAACCGACTAGTTCAGACTGGGCAACAAAACAAAACAAATTGCTCATAGAATACATAACAAATGCTCAAGATAGTTCCCAAATACTTTATGTATTCTCTATTCACAAACTGAAAATCTATTACATGTACAATCCTCTCTCTATCTCTCTTACAAACTTTTAACTATATAGGGCCATCTCTCAAAAATATCTTGCGTCCTCCAACAACTTCAACAACTTTTGTAAAGAAGGCATGGGCGATCAATAAATGATCCTCCCATCACTGGAACAAGTGTCCCTATCCATCAAGACACAAGCGACATGTTAGGAGCTATTGTAGTTGACCCAACTGGTCATAAACATCAAATCTTGTGTTTCCTGGGTCATTAACCGACATTACCGAGTAACAAACCTTCATTATCGGGCACCAGTGTCGAGCGCCAAAAAAATTGGTCTTCGACACCCAAGCAACATAGTAAAGCCTGAGCAATAACACCAAGCGACCTATGCAGCATCCCCGAGCAACAAGGTAACCCGAGAAACAGAATAACCCGAGCACATTCTCAAGCGACAAACCCGAGCGATCTTCCCGAGCACCAGAAAAAACCCAAGCAATAGTGTATCCCGAGCACACCATCATACTACCCTTTCACCAATTATGGTTCCTAGTGCCTTGGTTGGATTTCCAGAGGTTTAAAAACTACCTCAACACACACCTAAACTAAAAACAAGCTAAAAAGCAACTATGGTGTGTGTTCATTGATTGAGCGCGGTCATTACAAGAATGGTGGAACAAAACACCTTACATACAACTAAAAAATTCTCTAACCTAGGCACTCCTTCATGAGACCATTAAAATTTCAAGGCTTTGTGTTGACTGTCCTAGTAGGACAGTGAAATAGGAAGTTGTTTTTGTTTCATTTGAAGTTAAGTTTAAGGAGTCAAATGAAAATGATGGGTTTGTGGACCAGAATCTAAGGGGTTCTAGGAAGAAATAGATGGTTTCTCATTGAATTTAGGGTTGTAGGGACACATTGTAATGATTGGTTATAGTGACTGTTCAATGAGGAAAAGTTGACTATTATAGTGGACAACAAGAGTGAGTTTTTGCATTCAAGTGTGGGATGCGTAATTTAATTATTTTGAGAATACATTAATGGTTGTAAGGGGGACATGTATAATATTCCTTTTGTTTCAAGGAGTAGTGGATTCATTGAGATTAATCCTAGTGGATAGGTCTTTGGAAGAAGGTGAAACACTAGTAGTTTGGGGACAGTCACAATACCACGTTGGCAAAGATGCATTGATGCATGAGAGGAAGAGTTGAAAGAGTGAAAACTTAATATGTGGAGTCTAGTGGAGAATAATATTGTTGAATACCACTAGCCTCTGCATCAAGTGGTATCAGAGCAAGAGAATTTTCTAGGAGGAGGAGAAGAAGAAGAAGAAGAATAGCCTAATGATGACAAGGTTCTAGATGTTGTTCACCTATGGTGGAAATTGTTTTCAACACTCCTAGAATAAGAAGAAGATGAATATCCTAATGATGACAAGGTTCTAGATTTTGTTCACCTATGGTGGAAATTGAAGATGCTGATGAAAAAAACAAGGAATCAAGTCTTGATGGGCTTGAGCATGAAGAGGTATTAGTGGTAGCGGCAATCCTATGTCCTTTGGGGGATACCATGCAGGGTACTATCTTGACAA
This sequence comes from Thuja plicata, assembly GCA_018584345.1. Classification (NCBI taxonomy): domain Eukaryota; kingdom Viridiplantae; phylum Streptophyta; class Pinopsida; order Cupressales; family Cupressaceae; genus Thuja; species Thuja plicata. Next base: position 719,232 of record MU224017.1, read on the forward strand.
TGGATTGTGAGGCTCCAAAAAAAGAAACCTTGAAGGTGAATAAGGAAGTGGTTGAGTGCCAAGAAGAATGGCATTAATATGCTTTGAAGGAAGCAGTGGTCTCAGAAGAAGGGACCAAGGATGAAGATGAGTTTGTGAGTCAGAAGAAGGCTCCTAAGTTTTGGTATGAAGTAGTTGAGAGGATGGAGATATGCCTTTGTGTTATGAGGGCATTTGGGTTTCATGTTTTTGAGGGTAGATAAATGACTGGACACTCACTGGAAACAACAGATTAACTGTCACATTAATGAGGATTGAAGACTTGTCCACAAAGAAAAAAGGAGTTGGGGTCTTGGAGGCATAGAGAAGTGTTGGAGGGAGATTCTCCTTCATTTACAAGGCATTTTAGAAGGCATGGTGCCTAAAGATAGGTTCAAACCATTAAAATTTCAAAGGTTTGTGTTGATTGTCCTAGTAGGACAATGAAATAAGAAGTTGTTTTTGTTTCATTTGAAGTTAATTTTAAGGAGTGAAATTAACATGGTGGGTGTGTGGATAAGATTTGAAGAGGGTATATGAAGATCTATATGGTTTCTCATTGAATTTAGGGGCGTATTTACACATTATAATGATTGGTTATAGTGACTATGCAATGAGGAGAAGTTGATTGTCATAATGAACAACAAGAGTGAGTTTTTTCGTTCAAGTGTGGGATGCATGGTATAATTATTTTGATAAGACATTAATGGTTGTATGGGGGACATGTAGAAGATTAATTTTTTGTCAATTAGTAGTGGATCCATTGAGAGTGATCCTAGTGGATAGGTCTTTGGAAGAAGGTGAAACACTAGTAGTTTTGAGATAGTCACAATACCATGTTGGAAAAGATGCATTGATGCATGAGAGGAAGAGTTGAAAGAGTGCAGAATTAAGATGTGGAGTCTAGTGGAGCAGAATATTTTTGAAGACCACTAGCCCCTACATCACACATGAACACAATAATCTCAAGAAAGTTAAGGATTTCATCCTTATATACATGAAAAAAACCATGCCTCCAACAAGGGTAGTGACACTGATAATTTTGATTATTCTATCATGGCCTATGATTAAGCTATAGCTTGAGTAGAAGGAATCTCTTATTTCAATGCACATCAAAACAAAACTTTAAATGACATCCAAACTTGTTCATCTAAAATCTTCATACACCATTAAGCCAAAACCTCCATCATGTACCTCACATTCCACCTTTATTTCTTTCTTTCTTTGATCTTGATGATATTATCCATATAATCGACCATATATGCTTCATTTTATTTATGTCTTCCCATCCAAACTTTGACCTTAATTTTACTCTTACCTTTCCTATCTAGCTATCATTTAGAAGCTTATTAAAACTACCACCATCATAGTCACTAGAAGAAGATAAAAAATGGCAAGTTCAATGTCCAACCCAAGATTCAAATATATCATAATAAATATTTTTCTATCCATCCCATCTCACTATACCTCGTACCTAGTTGGGGGAATCTCCTTGACCTAGTCATACGAGTGGATTAATATCAATATCTTGAGGTAAATATAACAATAAGAAACAAAGTATACACAAGACTGGGACAAGATGTTGAACTTTTAAAAAATCATAAATGAGAGATTGATGCTAATATATCTTCCTACACATCTACTTGACCGATCAATCTTGTATCTAGCATGTTACCTATCTATCTATGTTTACCTTAATAGTATGTATCCTTCCTGTATCATGATTTTTCTAGCTATCTTCACCTTGGTGAATGTATCTTTCCTATAATAGGTATTATATATTTACAATCAACTTATCCTTTTGGAAAGATACATCTTGGTTATTCACTTGCTTCCCATTTTATCTTTTTTCTTGTTGATTTGTCTTTTGATCTATTTTCATTTATCATATTTGTCTTAGTCATTGATCCTTGATCTTAATTTAACATTTGTTCCTTGATACTTTATTCTTTTTCCGTCTTTGATCTTTTTATCTTTTCTTTGACCTATTCTAAGGAATGGAAGCCTAGATGTTAATTTCATGCTAGGGATTGAGGAATGAGGCGTGGTCATTGCTTTACAATTTCATCTTTCATTGTTTACCTTGATCTTTGACCTTTGATCTTGATCATGTTTTCTTATGTGCATTTATTTCATAAAATACTAGATAATCAAGTAGATCATAGCAAAATTGGAAGGCATCTATCCATCCATCTTACATAACCTTTTGCATATCCTTCCATTATCGTATAATATTCATCTTGCACTTTTTTCTTTTCATTCCATTATCTATTTATATAATTCACCTTATATTTGATGAATGAGCGAATTTGCATATAGTTTTCATCTACTTCCATACACACATCTCTTGCACGCAAATCACACCTCTTTTAAATTTTAAGCTAAAATATACTTTTCTAGCCAATTTCTCAAGTGGTCATCCATCCCTCCTACTTCTATCCTATTACTCGGGCATAACATTAGTATTATTTTTCTTTGAAACAATGTCATAAAGAGCACTGTCACAAAGAGTGGAAAAATATAGACATGTACAAATGACTAACGTATTTTCATCTTGTCATGTCATCACCTTCTCATTAATTCTTCTATCCAATTTAATTAAAGCATTTCATTATTTAATCAATTCATTATCCTTGTTATCCCAAATTAATTAATTATTTATATTTAATTAATTTTACCATTTTAATATTAATATTAATTAAAATCTTTTATTTTTAATTAATTTCCCTTTTATGATCAATAATTTAAAAAATCAATTAATTAGATAAGACTTCTTTGAAAATTAAATAATTTTTGACTAATTCACTTAATTTTCTACCATGCATAAATAAAATAAATATATTTATTCCCTCTATGCATATTCACCCTCTTTATTCTTCCACCTCACCAATTCATGTGCACTATAGGTCCTACCCTCTCTAAAATTATCTTGTCCATTGATCTTTCTAGTTAATCTTCACCACTAATCAAAATTTAAGTGAGGCATATAAATAAGATCTTCACTCATTCATCTCTCCCTAAATAGCATTATTATAAGAGCACAATATTTAAGCATATGATGTGATCATGTCCTTAAGCTAGACAACATCATTATCATTAGCAAACATCTACCAAGAACCAATTATCAAGTGTCAAGCCTTCAAGTTATATCATGTTGATATCAAATTTATTCTACTAAACGCGAGAGCAAATCTACATTAAGTATTCAATCACATATAAAAGAAATAATGGATAAATCTAAGGTTGTTTCTATGGTATTATTGTTTATCATTTGATGTATGCATAGATCTTATGTTTTGTTTCGTGATTGTGTGAATGTGAATTTGGATCTTGGATTGCATTGTCTATTTTGTTTGGTTCACATATTCGTACAATAATAACAAGAACAAATTAATAATTAAACATAAAAATTTGTATATTATACATATTTTTGAAACACTTAAGATTTGAAAGAGCATTTACAACTTGATAAGGCATGCTAAGGTTAGGGTTTAGTATAATCTTCATGATTTGTAGAGATTTACCCATTAGTCTTGGAGGAAAAAGATAATAGTGCAAGCCTCCACAAAAAATTGCAATATAATGTCTATATTAAGCCCTCAATATATAGGCCAAGAAGATCTATGAAATCGTGAATGGTTTAGGAAAATCATGCACCAATAAATGGTCCAAGCCAATTTTATGCATGCTCCCTTCAGAAAGTAAATTTCCTCAAATACTAGAATTAAACTCCTTGATTGAACAATTGATCCCTAAGACCAAGAGCGGTGAAAGTAACCTGGTATTCAATGACTTTTAATAAACATCATAAGATCAATAACAATTAATAACAAGTGACAACAATAGAATATCAAGCTTATATCTAGGTTAGGGACCCTTTTCACATGACCTATTATTTTTAACAAATATTAATAATTTATTTATATTTAAACATTTAGGTGTATAATATCTCGTCCTAACAAATTTCTCCTTTATATTTCACCCTCAATTAGTATTCATTTAAATCTACATGAGTCATGTATTCTAAATTAGAACAAGATAATAAGTAACAAGTATCTTACAAAATAATATAATTTTGAAGACAACCAAATTGCTTTCTCCACAATCTTTCTAAGCTTGCATCTCTGCAACTATACATGTAGTCACAATGAAGTTCTGATATGATCCACACTAGCATGATCGTAAAAATCATAAGTATATTACATTGCATGAACTTGAGGACTTGTATGATGTCAAGCTCCTTGTTATTTCTATAATTTGTAGAACAATATTTTTAATACATGAGATATTAAAGATGCATGATGCTTAAATTATTATTATTATAATACAAAGTGTTATATTTTGAATATTCTAGATTGTCCTTGAATTGATATATTGATTATTCAAGTGAATTCTATGAGATGATAATCCTGAAACTTAGATTGTGACACCTTGTCAATTAAATTAGTTATCATCCTAGTCAACTAATTTTTAGATTCAAACCTTCCTCTTTTATCAATTGATTAATTTTGTTGTCAATTTATTCTTATCATCTCATGACACCACTAATTTATTAATTTTTCTATATTAAGTCACCTCATTTATTAATTGATTATATTATATTAGTTAATTAATCTCATGTACCCTTATATTATATGATAGATAGTTACTTTATCATTCGTAATTAAATAAGTATTTATCTCCTAGTTAATCCATGAACATAAAACAAATTAAAATATAAATAAACAAATCTAATTATCCACAGTTCCATATTTTAGGCTCGGGATCTCGAAGCTAAACGAGACTATGTTCATTCTAAGCATGAACCCGTTTCGTTGAGTGTGATTTCATGAATTTGGCTAAGTATGAAAGTTACACTATAAGTGGACTCAACTTATTGCACTTACCCTAATGACTCAAGCCCATATTTCACTCACATCAATATAGTTAGTTCCATCTCTCACTCATCAATCACATTAGTTCTATGATTGATTGATCAAGTTCAATGCCAATGAAATAAGTGATGAGAACAATCTTATGCTATTGGAGACACCAATTTTCCCACTTATCTTTGTAGGCCCACCAACCCATTGTAGGCACCAACCCATTAGAGACACCAATCCCCATAACTGAGCACCAATCAAAGTGAAAAACATCAATCTCTTACATTAAGAGGCACCAATCTCTAGCACAAAAAAATAAAAATAAAATTCTTTAGAATAATTCCCCTTAAAATCAACCTTAAATATGCATCAAACAACTTCAAAATATCTACTCCAAATCTATTATAATTAATTTCTTAGATTTTCTATATAATTCCTTCATAAAAATTTGTCTCAAATGATCTTCTTTGATTTTTTTCGCAAATTTGTTGGTGTATACCTGATATACCTCATAATATCCACTCACACCTTTCTTCACAAAATGTTATTTATTTTATATTCTTATGCCTCCATTAAGAGAGACACTTTTTTAATAAACAACTCTTTAAAAAGAGCCACCTTTTGTTAATAATTCCTTTATGTTGATACTTTTTAAAAATGATATCATATGTCCTTTCAAATAGTTTTCATCGCCTTCATGAATTTTAGCATCTCCTTAACATATTTAGAGATCAATGCTTATTGTTTCACCTTAATTGTTTCTCTTTATAAATTAATGTCTACTCATTAGCATTAAGCATTTCCTCTTCTTTCGTTCGCTAGTACAATTTTTTTTGGGCAATTTGAAATATTTATATATGTGATGTCTTCATAAGCACCAAAGGAAGTTGGACAAATATGAGTTAGAGGTTTAATTTATTTAATATTTCATATAGCAAAGAGGGTGCCAAATTATGGGTTAACAAAATGAACAAGTAATTGAATGAAGTTGAAGTGTTGCCATGCAAAAGTAAAACAATCAACCTATGATCTCAAGGAGTGGTTCGATTAATGGCCTTTGGCCATAACACGTTCATTGAATATATTTTTTTGAATCTTTTATTTTCTCGTCAAATACATTCTTCTTGGATCAACAATGGCATCAATGACAACAATGTTGGACAATGGATTTCATCTTGACATCAATGACAACATTTACAACAATATTGCCAATACATCTTTGACATTAATGATAATATTTGTAAAAACCAGTTTACAAAGTAACCAAATTAGTTGCCTAATCAATCGTGCTAGTTAACTAGTTGTAACATAAGAAAAAAATGAAGAATGGGGGATGGTCCTATTTCCTTAGTCACCTTAGGAAGGAAAATGACCCGGTAGGCTCAATGAGGCCCAAGTGTTCAAAAAGTGCAATGATCCTTCACTTATGTAGAAGATGATGAATATGAAAATGGAAAATGAAATGATGAATAGAAGGTATAGAACAACAAAGTGAAGGAGATTTACTTTTAGAAAACACAGATTGACATAAATTAGACAGACATATCCTGCTATTGGAAACATAACCCAATGACAATTACTGACGACCAAAGTTGGAGGGACCAAGTTAAAATAAGTGACTTGGTCTAGGGCAGTGTTGTAAGTGGCACTTTTTTCCCAGTTTTTTTGCATGTTTTAAGTCTTAGATTGTAGCTAGGGTCCTACACTGTCCTAATCTGGTCACATAATCAATGTCGCTTATTCTTGCACATAGAAAAGAAAGAAATGGTTGGGCATAAAGGGGTTTAATTCAATCAAACTGCAATTTAGGAATCAACCTTGAAATTGAAATACAATATGCATGTATGGAGATTGTGCTAATGTAAAGTAGAGGCTACATCTAAAAATGTTTATAACTTCACAAACAGATTTGGAAGATGCTTCAATGTTGTTGTAGTGACTTGAATTGTTGAGAAGAATCAAGGATATCTTTCATAAATGCTTAGATCTACAAATACTCCTTAAATATTCAACGTTGTTATGCTTGATGTCACTTGCCTTGAGAAAGAATCAATTCACATTGATATTCATGTAGTTGAAAGAAGGATCTTCTTGCATGATTGAGGTCTCCTTTACTTAGCCTTCAATGAGGGAGAGAAGCTTTCTATAATTGAAAAGTTTGCCTTGGATACTTGAAATCTGTGAGGTCCTACCCTGACCATCCATTTCAGAGCTTCTATTGTTATATCATATTTATCTGGATGATACGTTTGTTTTGATACATTTCATTTTGGACCTTCTATAGTATAGATATCATATGATGACTCTATTTGATGATGCTTAGATGTATTTACATATATGATTCTTAGTCCTTGTTGACATGATTTAACTATTTCTATTTTTATTCGATATCGCAATATGATCATATGACATGAAAATGTGAAATTTGGTTTAAATTCTGCAAATGCTTCATATTGGTAGGTTAGATAAGCAATTTCCATGGTAATGAGAATTATCAGTTAAATATTCATGTTTGATCTAGTTCTGAATAGTGATGTATAAATTTTGGTTAAAGGAATATATTATATTGTGAAATAACATGAATGTGTGTTTTTCATTCTTGGACTACTAATGCCTTGTTCGAGTGTGCAAGAGAAATAACCATGGTTTCAATCGGGGAAACAAGATTGGACTAAATTGTGAATATCCTTGTGAAGCCAAGGTTAGCCCTAAAAGGGAAATAACCTAATTGTAAATGTTATAAATCTTGTAAATGTGATATTTCATGATTGTAAATTAATTTCCTTTCTATTTTACTAATTCTTTTATAGGCAAGCCATGTTGTAAATGTGAGGTATTTTTGTAGTGTCAATTGACACATGTGTTGTGACATGGCAATACCTATGTGGATTTTTAAGTTGATTTTTACCCTAGGCTAGTTTGAAGTGTTACCGTGTGAGGTAAGTTTGCCTTTATAACCCAAGTCATGAGTGTTATTTTTGAAATTCGAATGCAAACTTTGAGGGGGGTTTTGAAGGGTTAAATTTAGTCCTTTAAGGTAGTTAGAGTTAAGATTATCTAGTTTTTATGTAGTACTATAGGTTAGGGGTTGTTTTTCATTTTTTTGAGTGCCAAAACCTCTTTTCTAGGCCTTCTTAATTGCCTTTCTAGGATAGTGGCGAAAATTGGGGGAAGGGGAAAAGGACCCTCACCTTCTCCAAGATAGTGGAGTTCCCTCCATGCATAAAAATGACATATGTTAGAAGGAAGGACACATGTCTATATTTTCTTGAGGAGAAAGAGGTGGAGTGAGAGAGAGAGCCTTTTAGGGGAGAGGGAGAGGAGAAATGGGGTTGATTTCCCACTCTCCATTTTGGGAGACTTGGAGTTTTGTTTTGGAAAACTTTGGCTAGTTGCGAGGAGGGAAGAGAAGGAGAGCTAGGAAACTTAAAATATCATCTCAAAAAACAATCATCCTTTGCTTGGAGTAAGGTTGGCACACCTATGTCCTTATGTGGTTTTCTTTCACTTATGTTTGTTTCAGTTCTTGTTGAAAATTTTACTTAATTCAAATACTTCATGTTTGTGCAAATTGGGTTGAGCTTTTTTTTTTTTTTGTGAAAGAAATTTCTTCTTGTTCTTTTAGTGCTTTTTTTATTTTTGTGCATGGGATTAAATTGACTTATCTTTCCCTTGGGAGGGAAGAGATAGTAAAATTTGGGTGAAGGGCATAGTTGGGAAACCATGGTAGTTGTAGAGTCTCTTCTTGAGAAGAAGATGGATGTATCATGGATGTATGGGCTTCATGTTTGCCAATGCTATTTTGTAAAAAATTTATGGGGGTGATAAGGGATATTTGGTTGAGTGTTGTTACTCTTGAATGGAATATAAAGCCTTTGGAAGGCATGTATATAATTGTGCATAAATAAGGCATTTTGCTTGGCATTCTCCTTCAAGTGTATTTCCACCTTCACCCCTAAATTGAGTCCATTTTAGACCAATTTGTGCATAAGCTTGGGGAGGGAGATTTTGTGTTATTTTTGGGTTGTTAATTGTGTGGTGGTTTTCTTGTTTGTCACCCAGCATCTCCTTGTTTCCCCTAGCTTAGGGGTGGTCTCATAGAGACCTAGGATGGGAGGTGAGCTCCCATGGTTTGTTTGATGATCTTGTGATTGCAGATTTGTAGTTGTCCTCTTCCTAAAAGGATTTATGTTCAAAGCTTGGAAATAAAGATGAAGGTTTTCTATAAATTTTTATTTTAGAAAATTTAATTACCCCTCAAGCCATAGGGCTGAGGTTTGTATATTTGATTTTTCAGGGAATTGACTTATAATCTTTGTTGAAAGAAATTATAATAGTTGTTTATAAAGGAAGTAGTGAAAAGTTGAAATCTGGGTAAAGAAATACGTACAAAAATACATTTATGTTTATAGAGTACCCAAAAACTATGAAATGTATGAATGAAAAGTAATTAGGATCCTTAATGTTATTTTCTGGGTTTTAATCTGCTACTGGGAATGTATATAATCTGTTAAACTTAGTAATCTCCTTCTGATTTCTTTTTAAGTTTCTAAAGAAATAATTATATGCACAGCTTGTAAAATTTTTTTTTTTTGGTAAGGTCAATTCTTATTATTATGTTGAAATCCTTAGTTATGGAATTTTAATCTCACTTCTATGTTTAAAATTTACATGCATTTTATTTTATATGCTATTTTGTGTTTCAATCAGAAAAGACTACATATTTTCTGATAACACATAAAAGTTCATCATTTGTTTATAAGGAAAATATTGTAATCCTTCAATTTACCAAAATGAATAGAACTACAGTAATGCATTTCATATTTATGCTCAAGAAACAGAGTTGCAAAAAAATAAAAATAAAATTTTAAAGTTAGATTTAAAACCTAATAGAATTTAAACCTAGAATTTCATATTTACGTCTGTAAGAGGAAGAAGAATATTAACAGCAATTATTTAAACATGCAAGCTACGGTAGTAGTCTTCAACATACATTATTAAGAAAATAACATTTTGTATTTGATAAAAAAAATAATAATAAAGGAAATATAGAGAGATGCTTATATTTGCATATACAATAAATGTAATGATAACCCTCTCTTTCAGAAAATTAGTCTTTCTTTTAAATCTGTGGAAATATATATATATATATATATATA
>MU224017.1:750043-777259 GCA_018584345.1 Thuja plicata
TTAATACATTTTCAAGCACTTTGTAGACAAGCCATTGTGGATCTTCTTTGGAGCAAGAGAGACATCTTCCTTCTTTCCTTCTTCTTGGATCCACCATTTTCAACCTTCAAGCATTCAAAGGACATTATCATGTGGTAGCAATTATGTATTGTGAGTTTGGTAGGAGTACTTTAGCCTTGGGAGCTTGGTATGCTTTCTTTATCACATTCAAATCTATGTATTGCTTTCTCATTTTCAATTTGTGTTAGGGTTTTTAATCTAGAGGATTAGATCTTGACATTACACATTCAAAGCTTTTTCCCAAAAGCAACACACACACATACATTCTACTATATTCGGCTATTCGTGGAGGTGGAGATCACCAAAATGGGGGTTTGACTAAGGAAAAACCCTATATAGCCACCCAAAATCCCTCTTTTTCAGATATTTGCAAGTGTTGTTTTAGGAGTTACAGGTTTGGAACAGTGAAACATAGTACATATCCAGATACCCTTTTCAGCAAACTTCTGAGATCCCAAAACGGAATGTCGATCTGAGACTTTTTAGGTCAATTGTGACCTAGGATGCAATAAATTTTTTTGGCAAATGGTGACATTGACTTGAGGGTGCAAATCAGAATTGTCTCAGAATGGAAGAAGATTTTTGGGCTTTGTTCATCTCTACGTTTCCATTCTAGATCCGATCTTAGATTTTCCAGAAACTCAACACAAGCTTCAGAAAACAACATTTTCAGATTTGCTATGATGTAAGGTTGGTATTTTACTCCATCAATCTTTGTTCCCAATTTCAATACAATCTTCAAATACTTTCAATCCAAATTAAATGTAAGGCATTAAATGATGACATTAGTCTCTTTTATATATGAACATCTATTTGGCAAATTCTATCTAGGAGATCAACACAATCATCATCATTTTCTTCTTTACATTTTGGTGAACCCAACGTGAATCGAACACGCAATCATCATCATTTTCTTCTTTACATTTTAGTCAACTCACGATAGAAAACTCTTTATCTTTGGTGTTAGATTTACATTTCATATTAAGATCTTACATGCATATAGAAGTAGGTTTTCTTTTATGCTCTTGCATTTATATTCCAAAAAAAAAACATAAAAACATATAAAATTTCTTTAAAAACACAAAAAACATTTACATGCTTGTAATTTTATTGTGTGTTCAATATGTATGACTTGTGTTTGGAATACTTTGATGAGGATTTTATTGTACAAGAGAATAGATCCTTTAATGAGGTACATGGAAGTGAGAATGAAAATGGTTCGAATGCGATCTCCAGGGATCATATTCCTATTTCATCCTCCACAACTTCTCCAATTGACCTTTACCATAGGATGTGTGTATGGTTACCTTCATACCCCTCTATTTGCAACATTGAGACACCTAAAATGTTATTCCCTAAACCTTTGATGACGGTAAAAGGATGTCCTTGAATGACTATTATGGGTAAACCTAAAAATCCTTTAGATTTCTCTAATAACATGGATTCTATTTCACATGCTTATCATACATGAATAATCCTCAACCTACTATCCTAGCCTCTTTACCTCCTTCTCAACCTGTGCTTCCTCGAGCACCTAGGCTACCTTCTTCCTTTAAGGAGTATGACTTAGTTGAGCAATTATGCGCTACTCCAACTAAGATATCTTTATGGGAATTGCTTCAAACTTCTCCTACATATCATGAGGCATTACAAAAAGCTTTATCTACTCTTCCGGATCTGCCTCCTAATCAAGAGAACATTAATTCATTTTTGGAGTGCATGCATACTATGCCTTTTGTACCTCCTATTGTATTGACTGATGATGATTTACCTTCTGTGGAGGTGCAGAATCAATATGATGCTCTTATAGTTGATGTTTCTATTAATCAGAGTATCATTCATAGAACATTAATTGACAATGGATATGGGCTTAATGTTTGTAGCATGGATATGCTCAAGGCTATTAAAGTCGATCTTACAAACATCCAACCAGATAATATCCCTATTCGTGGATTTGATAACTTTGCAACGAAAACTTTGGGCACTATTACACTACCTATCAAGGTTGGTCCAGTCCTTCTTCACACACCTATTCATGTTATGCATGGACCTCTCAATTATAACCTTTTGTTAGGAAGACCCTGGTTACATACTATGCATGTGATTCCTTCTACTCTACATCGTAAGGTCAGGTTCATTTATAATAATCTGATGTATACTTTACATGTGGGTGATGCACCAAACCCTTGCTTGAATGCAGAATATGCTAAGATCTTTGAACCCATACAACCAACTAAGGAACCTGAGAAACCTCCTGAAGTTAAACAAGTTGAAGCTCCATCCTCTTCTTTAACTAAAGATGATGGGGAACATTGAATTTTAATCCTTCTTTTATAGGAGAATACAAAGTTTTTGATTTAGAGTTCATGAAGGAACAAAATGGGTTTGAAAAGCAAGTCTTTATTCCTTCTCCACTTTCTAGGGAATTAAAAAGTAACTTTGTTGCTACTTCCCTTGAAGAAACAATTGAGACAATAAAACCAGATTGTTATGAGATCGTGACATGTGATGCTCCTATAACTCAATCTAATATGGCCGAAAGATATGGATCTAGTTATCATTTACTTAGGAAATCTGGATTCAATGGGAAAGGATGTGGAAAATATGAGCAAGGTATACAAGTGCCCTTGGACAATGAAGTTTATGATTATACTTATGGGCTAGGATTCAATCCTTATAAGAAACCATCAACTTTTCCTCTTAATGTTAATCATATCTGTGGTGGATACTTAAAATTGGTTAACCCGCTTCTCCTTGACATGGATCAAAAACCCAGCTTGGATATTTTTCCTAGGGATGAAGCCTTGGCTGATTTTTTAGGAGCTTATCAAGATTTACCTACATTTCATCATAAAAGAAGAAAGCCTTATTGTTTGAATAATGAAGCCTATTTTGGAGAACGTGATGAACATAATATTTTTCCTTTGCCAATGGATTCTCCCATACAAAGTAATTTATTAATAACTGAGACTACATAAGTTCAAATGGATAAGAATGACTCTGAAAAAACAATCAAAGTGGGAAAATCTTTGAACCAAGATGAACATGATCAATTGGTTTCCCTTTTTCTTGAATATAAGGATATATTTGCTTGGACATATTCAGATATGTCGGGCATAGATCCTAAGATTGTTACTCAAGATATTATTCTTAAACCCAATGTTAAACCTGTGAAACAAAAAATCTGAAAGATGAATCTGGGCATTGCTTTGTTAGTTAAAACTGAAATCGAAAAGTTATTAGGTGCCGGGTTCATCCGTTCTATCAATTATTCTGAATGGATTTCCAATATTGTGGCTATTTCTAAAGGAGAGAATAAGATAGGAATGTGCACTGATTTTCAAGATTTAAATAAAGCATCCTTAAAAGATGATTTTCCCCTACCCAATATTGATATGATTGGGGATTCGATAGTAGGTCATGCTTTATTATCTTTTATGGATGGGTTTTCAGGTTATAATCAAATATTTATTCCTGTTGAAGATCAACTTAAAACCATATTTATCACACCTTGGGGAACATTCTGTTGGGTCATGATGCCTTTTGGATTGAGAAATGTAGGAGCAACTTATCAACGTGCTATGACCTTGATTTTCCATGATTACATCCATAAGATTCTAGAAGATTATGTAGATGACATTTTGGCAAAATCTATACAAAGAAAGGACCATGTGTTCATTTTAAGACAAATATTTGAAAGGATTAGGAGTTATAATATGAGATTAAATCCTAAGAAATGCACTTTTGGAGCTGATTCTGGTAAATTATTAGGATTTATAATCTCTAAGAGAGGCATAGAAGTCAATACTGAAAAGATTGATGTTATTGTTAACATGCCTCCTACCAAGAATATTTATCAATTATGTAGTTTACAAGGAAAAATTCAATCTATCTGTCGCTTTGTTTCTAACTTAGCTGATAGAACTATTCATTTCACTTCTTTGCTTAGAAAAGATAACAATTTTTCTTGGAACCAGGAATGTAAACAATCATTTGAGAAATTTAAGGAGTATCTTGCTAATCCTCCTATTTTGCAACATGCTTAATTCAATAAACCCTTCTATCTGTATACTTTTGCCACTTCCCATGATGTGAGTGCATTATTAGCTCAACATGATAGTGAAGGTAAGGAAAGATCGGTATACTACATCAGTCGGACTTTACTGGACTATGAAACAAGATATACCGATTTAGAAAGACAATGCTTGGCTTTAGTTTATGCTTGTCAAAAGATCAGGCATTATCTATTGAATGTTGAGGTTAATGTGATTGTAAAATTTAATCCTCTTAAACACCTTTTCTCAAAAACTGATCTCTTTGGTCATCTGGCTAAATGGGTGATGTTACTTACTGAATTCGATCTTAATTTCATTCTTCAAAAATCCATTAAAGGATAAGCTTTAACTGATTATCTAGCTAAAGCTCCTTGTCCTCATTCTCATATGAACTTCACCTCAATAGAATTCCCTAATGATAATATTTTAGCTATTAAACAAGAAGATGTTTGAGAATTATATTTTGATGGTTCTAGATGTAAAATAGGTTCTGGTTTAAGCATCATCTTGGCCCCTCCTACAAATAAACCAATCCCTATGTCATATAAATTGACCTTTCTTTGTACTAATAATATTGCAGAATATGAAGCTATTATAGCTGGCTTACGGGCAACTTCATCCCTTAATATTAAAAACTTGGAAATATACGGGGATTCGAAATTGATTGTTGAACAAATCAAAGGGGGTTATCAGACTGAGAATGATTAAATGTCATAATATAAAGAATTGGCTCTTGATATCCTTTCACAATTTTCTTCTTATACGATTCAGACTTTACCTAGGAAAGATAATCGACATGCAGACGCCATGGCAAGCGCAGCTTCCTTGGTGCGTCTGGAGAATAATGTTGAAGACTTTCAATTTACTATACACACTCTTAAACAACCAGTAATTTCTAATAAGGGTAATTTTGATTGTTGTAACTTGCATTTGGATGAATGGTATTCGCATATCTTTCACTTTTTGAAAGACAATACATTCCCTGAATCGACAACAAGGAACATGCGTAATCGTATTAGGAAGCTTGCCGCATGATATATCATTTTGGGTGATACTCTTTACAAATGTTGTTATAATGGTTTGCTATTAATATGTCTTGGTAGAACCAAAATCCTGATAGCTTTAGTAGAAGCTCATTCTGGTTCTTGTGGAGGACATTTTGGTGGGAAATCTTTAGTTAATAAACTTCTTAGAATGGGATATTATTGGCAAACAATGGAACAAGATTCCTTTACATTTGCTAAGAAGTGTCCTCAGTGTCAGCAACATGGTAATTTAATTCATGCTCCTACTCGTGAGCTTTGTAATCGAGTTGCTCCATGGCCTTTTAGCATTTGGGGATTTGATCTTATTGGAAAAATTTCACCAGCTTCTTCTCAAGGACATACGTTCACTCTCACAACTATAGATTACTTTACAAAGTGGGTAGAGGCTATTCCTCTCTGCTCTACTACTACATATGTTATTTGTGATTTTATTCTTAATCATATTATAGCACGATTTGGTATTCCTTCAACGATAGTTTCAGATAATGGTACTTCCTTTAAAAATAAAGAAGTCACGAAATTCTTGGAGAAATATCGTATTCAACATAGATTTTCTACTCCCTACTATCCTCAATATAATGGTCAAGCAGAAGCATCAAACAAATCCTAAGGAAAATAGTCAATAAGCATGCGAAAGATTGACATACTCAACTTACTTATGCTTTATGGGCTTATAGGACTAGTGTCTACACTGCCACCGGTACTTCTCCTTATAATCTTGTTTACGGTACTGATGTTGTTATGTCATTAAAATTAGAAATACCTTCTTCATGTGTTTCATTCCATGGGAAAATTGATAAAGATACCTTCCAGGAACAATGATTGCAAGAATTAGAAATGTTGGATGAACAACGGATAAATGCTTGGGAACATATTAAGGCTTATCATAAATCACTCCTAAAACAATACAATCATAAGGTGATCGAGCGGTCATTTTTGGTAGGTGATTTAGTCTTATATGAAAATAAAAGGAATGTAAATGCTTTACCTGGGAAAAAGGGGAAATTTAGCCCTAATTGGCTTGGACCTTTTGTGGTTATTGAGGATTTTACTTTAGGTGCTTATAAGATTGTTGATATGAATGATGTTCCCCTTAAGGAACCTATTAATATTATGCATCTCAAACGTTATTATCCCTAATACAATCAACTTTTCTTTATGTATTTATATAATCCCTATAGAATGGTTATGTATGTTTTATAGGTTATATGATTTGAATACATTCATACATTAATTTCATTTCTTTTCTTTATGTTAAGTTTTTGTGTATTGATGAAAAGAACAAGTAATCAATCATAGAACTAACTGGACAAGAAAATTTTTCATATATAAATATCCAAGAGTTTGGTACATATATGGCACATATGCCATGGCTATCAATCTCTATCTGTATGCTCTGAGGGTCAGTGGCTCCTAGCTCTTTTTGCCCCGTGGTGTGATGCTGAAGATCTTGGTATGGTATTCCATGTGTGACTCCTTGATATGCTCATCTCATAGTTGTGCTCTTGAGCTCTCTGTAGGTTAGCCATCAACCTCTCTTCCCTTTCTTTGCACAACCTCAGTTCTCGGTGGATGCATGCAAAAATATTTGCATGTTAGCCGGGATCTCTCTGCCCAATAAGGGACTCTCACTCACTAGCTAGTAGTCAGTAGGATAAATAGGTATCCTTCAGAACCTCGGATAAAAAGCTCCTCCACTCCACTACGTTAGCTACAAAATTCAAACATATCTATCTTTTAGTACTTCTTCTAGCCAAACTTTTACTTCAAATATTTGAATCAATTACATAAATATTACCTGGATCTCCCTCTAGAGTATCATCAAAGGATCTAGATAGTGGGGGCATGGAGTGACTACCCTCTCCTCACTTGCTGCATCTAGGTCTAGGTGGTGGTGTCTCTGTGTGTGCGCGGGGAGGTCGTCGTGATCTCAATGGAACGACATGGGTCACCTGATCATCCGCACCATTACTACCACTTGGGGGCATATCCTATGCTCTCTCATATGCTCCCTTATCTTCTCTCTCCTTTGCTCTCTCCTGATCCATGAGATCTCCCTCAGGGAAGGGCTCCTCCTCATCTCTATGATCCTCCTCCTCCTCTAGCATATCACCACCTCAATGCATCCTCTCTGAAAGACCTGGATCACCTGTAGGGTAGTCATCAGGGAAGATGGTATGGGTTCCCTGTAGACTCCAGTATCTGATATACTCTCTGCTCACCCTGGATGAGATACAGTAGGGTCCACCTTTATATCCTCCATCTCATCTATATTTCTATCAACAATATCTACTACTGTAGGTCTACATATGGCACCGGGTCTTTGGTAATATCTCGTCAGATACCCGTACCGAGGTACTATCCGAGGGACTCCTTGTGTCAAACCAAATTGCCTCATAACTCTATCATAATAATATGGAATCACTATATGACTAGTAGGACCCTCTAGCAGCTTTCACTGCTAGGAGTGTCTCAACTGGTGTCGAGTATGTGGCCATCCTGTCATCCGATAGTATGGTCTCCATATCACATCCACACCTGGTATATGGTCAAAGCGTACCCTCCAAAAGAGGATATCTTTGTACTGCCATACATCTCCTAGTGGATATGCAAAGGCTCTCGGTGTGCTTGCATCTACCATCACTAGAACACCCTGTGTTTGTATACATGCATAATGCTCAAACATCCACACCTGTAACAAGGTGCATACCGTAAGACTCTTTCGCTGAAATCTCACTAGCTGACTCAACTCATGGTAAAGATGGGCTAACATGCTGCGCCCCCATGAGAAAAAAATCATGTCATTCTCCATCCTGCATACAAGATTGGTGAATGGTGCTAATAAAACTATACCCTTCATATTGGGTATCACAACCAATGAGAGTATACATAGCATCACTCTTCGTACCAAAGGTGTTAGACCTGCTAGTATGGATGATAAGGTGATCTGATCTGACCGGGTCCTCATCTGTGGTATCCATCCCAAATAATACTCTCCATCTACAAATACCTTGGGAGGACCCCACTGTACTCTTAGTCTAACAGGCTCGCCTCAGACTGGAAGTCGTAGGATCCTGTACACATCCTCCAATGTGATTGTGATCTCTCCTGATGGAAGATGAAAGGAAAAAGTGTCCTTGTCCCATCTCTCTATCATGGCCGATATCATGGACCGATGGAACCTCATTTGTGGTAGGATTGCTACCCAGTACAATGACACATCTCTCAGTAACTGTATAACTTCATATTGTAGCTCAGACAGGTTCTCTTTGACAGCTAATAGAAACCCTCCAAAGGGATGCTCTCGGAGACGGACAAGATCCTGTAGCACAAACAACATCATATCAGTCATTTATCATCAAATAACTGCAATTCTCACTTGACCTAGTCTAGGTCAACCTTTTTGGGTCAAGGTCGACCTTTTTGGGTCAAGGTCAACCTTTCTAGGTCAAGGTCAACCTTTTTGGGTTAGGGCCGACATTGTCCCCAGAAAGGACTGGACCTTCCCAGTTATGGTTTACCTGCCAAAGTCAAGGTCGACATAACTGGGTCAGTGTCAACCTTTTTGGGTCAGGGTAAACCTTCCCTACAAAAACAATAATTTCTCAATTAAAACATGAAAACAAGGCACCTACCTCAGGCAATGGTTGTCCGCTGGACATGCACTCTCTCAGGACCTCCACGCGACTTGCTCGAAGTTCCTCTCTCTTTGGCATATTGCTCCTCAATTCCAAGCTCTGCAAATGGTAAGAATGAGAAGGTAAGTGCTCTTCATCTTATTTATAGTTTCAAATAAGGGTTTTATTATGGTTTCCTTATGGTATTATTAGGGTTTCATTTGAATTTACTTAGGTCAAATTCGAATTTCCTTTTACATGCATCTAGATAGGCATTCACTCTTTTCATCATAACTTGAGTTTGGTAGCTCTGTTTTCAATACCGTCAGTGGCGTTAGAATTTTGATTCAGATACCTAACCTCCTAAATTGGTTTAGGAATATTTTTAATCTTTCTAAATAGTTTAGGAAAGGAATTTTTCAACAAATTTCATATCCAATGTATAGATCTAACTTTATCACCCTGTTTCACCTTTCAGAATTAGTAGGCCAAAACAGGGGGCATAAGGGGCTCTATAAATTTCTCAAAACCATCTTAGTAAGGCTTAGGTGCTCTATGGATTTTCATTAACCTTGTGTTGCAGGTTGCGGATACTAACAGTTTCTTGCAGAATCTCCACATTGAGGACTTGGCTATATCCTTTTTACTTTACAATGTTTTCTTACTTTAGCTTGCATATTCACGTAGTGTCACACCTAAGCTAAAGTGGGGGCTAAATGTATCATCTTAAAATAGAAGCACTTCCATTTTGGTAGGTTTAGCACCCTCGTTTAGTACATTTTCATATTAGATTTTAATTTAGGATGCACATGCACTTGATTCTGCATTTCTAGGTGAAATTAGGGTTAGGGTCCTTCGGGACCTCCTTAATCTCCCTTTCTATGATTCCATCTTCTTGGGTAGAACCTATATATTAGTTCTCCTAAATATTCATCACACTTAATCTTTGGCCTTTGTGTCTCTATCTGACACCCTGGTATGTTTTCTCACCTCCTTGGGTCCCTGGTTGACCTAGGAATCCTATAGATTTCCCAAGGTGACCAGCCTGAAACCTCAGTTTAGGGTTGAGGTCGACCCTGACCTAGGTTAGGGTTGAGTTTGACCTTGACCTATGTCAAGGTTGAGGTCTTCCTTAACCTACGTCAAGGTCGAGGTTGACCTTGACCCCTGTCAGGTGATGGTCCCCGCTTTCAACTTTGGAGCCTATCGAGATTCTAAAACTTAAAATAGGTCCCCGGGTCTGTATGCAGAAGTGTTTTCCCTGATATTCGAATTAATACATCCCCTCCTTGGTTTTTTATTGTAATTGGACCATAATTCAAGGTGAAATTTGAATTTGGGTCCCTTGCATTGCCCTAGGAGGTCTATATTGAGATCTCTATATAAACACTCTCTTTTGCCTTCATTTGGACATGAAAAAGCATCATAAGATGATATGATGCAATTATGATTTTGAAATGATGATGAAGAAAGAAAGAAAGAGGATGATATAGAAAGACAAGACATGACGATGCTTTAATACATTTTCAAGCACTTTGTAGACAAGCCATTGTGGATCTTCTTTGGAGCAAGAGAGACATCTTCCTTCTTTCCTTCTTCTTGGATCCACCATTTTCAACCTTCAAGCATTCAAAGGACATTACCATGGGGTAGCAATTACAGATTGTGAGTTTGGTAGGAGTACTTTAGCCTTGGGGGCTTGGTATGCTTTCTTTATCGCATTCAAATCTATGTATTGCTTTCTCATTTTCAATTTGTGTTAGGGTTTTTAATCTAGAGGATTAGATCTTGACATTATACATTCAAAGCTTTTTCCCAAAAGCAACACACACACATACATTTTACTATATTTATCTATTCATGGAGGTGGAGATCACCAAAACGGGGGTTTGACTAAGGCAAAACCCTATATAGCCACCCCAAAACCCCTCTTTTTCAGATATTTGCAGGTGTTGTTTCAGGAGTTATAGGTTCGGGAACAGTGAAACAAAGTATAGATCCAGATACCCTTTTAAGAAAACTTTTGAGATCCGAAAATGGAATGTTGATCTGAGACTTTTTAAGTCGATTGTGACCTAGGGCACAATAAAAAATTCTGGCAAATGGTGACATTAACTTGAGGGTCCAAATCGGAACTGTCTTAGAACGGAAAAAGATTTCTGGGTTTTGTTTGTCTCTGCGTTTCTATTCTAGATTTGGTCTCATATTTTCCAGAAACTCAACACAGGATTCATAAAATGGCATTTTTAGATATGCTATGATGTAAGGTTGGTATTTTACTCCATTAATCTTTGTTCCCAATTTCAATAAAATCTTCAAATACTTTCAATACAAATTAAATGTAAGGCATTAAATGATGACATTGGTCTCTTTTATATATGAACATCTATTTGGCAAATTCTATCTAAGAGATCAACACAGTTATCATCATTTTCTTCTTTACACTGACGCTTCGAGCTGCAACACTCTCTCCACAGCTAGGAGTTGTTGTATGAGTCGGTGTGTTCTTAATTATATTAACTAGTTGGGCTAGTATTTCATTGCTCTAGTCACCATTGGTTGACCCCTACGAGGAGGATTGTGGGGCTTGCAATGCTTGTGCATTAATGGTTGCTAACGTTGGGGCTAGTGCATTGTACATTTCAAGAAGTATAGGGTGTTGAGATGGAAGAGGTGTACTGGGAGTGCTAATTGCGACTGGTTCAGGTGTAAGGACTATATCTTTAGCATAAGCACTGACAGTAATGATTGTGCATTGGGCAGATGTATTTCCCTTGTTGGCTCTACATCTGTTAGGCATGTTTTGGTTCTCTTCTCTTGCTTTCCTCAACTCTTCCTTTCAATGTGCCTTGTCCTCTGCCCTTTTTGCTTTCTCTGCAGCATCTATCAATCTCTGTTGAACTCTCTTTGCCCTTAGAATTTCAACTGCTTCTGTGTTTGCCTCGCTTTCTTCTTTCCTTTCCCTTATTTGGTCCTTCTTTCATTGTGTGTTCTCCTCCATTCACTTCTTAATTTGTTCTTGCTCTTCCATTTGTACAATGTAGTCATCATATGTGAGTACCTGTGACTTTTTGCTTAGGCAAAGCACCCCTAAGCGTGCACCACGTGTACTTTGTTGCATCCTTTGCATTGGTAAAATGAGGAATCTAATAGCAGAGTTGTTTGGTTGATAAGTGTTTGAGGGATATGTTGTACATGGCACAAAGTTAGTGTCACCATCATGGTCACCTGCTTCTAGTACATCTTCATAGTTTTGAGTATCCAACTCATCCCAATTTGATTCATTTGTGAAGTAGTGAATCACGTCTGCCAGGTCAACGTGGGGTGGTGATGGCAGTGAGAGGGAAACATCCTCCTTGACATAGTTAATTGGTTGACCAATATTAGTGGCTGCCTCATGTAACCAATCAGGTACTGTAACTAGAGATGGTAAGTTGAACCCTTGTGCAATGCTCTCTCCACCATTTTCAATTTGTTGCTCATGGTTTACTAGGTACTCTTGGTTGGTTGGGTGTGCTTGGGCAGCTGTATTTGGTGGTGCCCTTTGATTGTGGTCACTGTACCATGCAACAAAACTATCTATTTTCTCTTCACCGTAGCTATTTAATTGCATAAATGCCTGAATTGCGATTGCCTCTGCATCCACATCTTCTGTGGCTTCATGGTTTTCCTGATATGAATATGTTGTAGCCTCATCATTGTCTATAACAAAACCCTCACTTAGCCTCATATCATGAACCAACACATCCCTGTTCAAAGGCCATATGCTTGTCCTGCGAAACCCACTAATTATATTGGCAGGAGTAAATCCCAGCTTGAATGCTTTGCTGGCTAGAGTTGCCAACTCTTCACGACCAATTTCTAATTGAGGGTTATTGACCAACCACAGGTTCCTATGTTGTTTGAAGTATGTTTTGAAAGGTGAAAACACACTCACATCCAATAGTTGACACCTATGGCTGGTATGTGCAGGAAGTGTGAGGAGGTCTATTCTAAGACGTCTTGCTTGCTCAATAGTATTATACACCACATGACTGGGTTGTGACCATCAAATATAAGAAGTGCCCTATTTGAGGGGGACACTCCACTAGGGATGTTTCTTGTAAAGTGTTCCAACCAATTCAGAAATAGTTCCTTTGTCATCCATGCATGTTCCTATATTACCATGCATGCCCCCGGCTCGCAATTGACAATGTAATTTTTAATATGCCTCTTTGCTTTGAACAAGCAAAATCTAGGTATGCTCAATCCAACAGTGCTCACATAAGCAAGGAAAATGATCTACTCCCTACCTTTTGAGATTAGTCATGGGACAGATCTTGTTCCCCTATGTGCAATTACTCACATACCACAGTTCCTTCCATCTTGCACACCTGTTTCATCACAGTTCCAAATTCTGCTAGACCTATAATTGTTAAGGTTGTATACACATTCCAAGTTGTCATATAAACATGCTACAACACTAGGGAAAACCATTATAACCCTATCTGTATCGAGACCTTCTGCTGTTCTGATTGACAAGTCCTTATGCCGGCGTCTAAAATCGTGCCACCAAGATCTGCCCGACATTCCATCTGTGAAAGGGGTAACCCTTCCTATAGTAATTTGTGCAACAGTCAACTACAAGTGCCTAACTTCCAGCCCTTTCCCCATATTTACCATGGACTTGCACCATTCCACAACTTCTTCCTCCTCTTCAATAGTGAGGACTATTTTTGGGCCCTTACGCTCGGTAATTGTTGTTCCCATTAGCCATGCTCGCAAGTTGGAAGCAGGTATGTGCCACTTCTTTGCTGCACCCTTGATTGAAATCTTGCCATTTTCTACACTTTCAACAACAACATCCATGCTCTCTTGTGTCCACTTTGATAATGGAGGTGGACGAACAATGTTACTTGCGTTAACTTCCACTCCACTGTCTGTTGTTGCATCCACCTGTACATTGGCAGTAGGAACATCAACATATTCTTGACGTACTTCCACTTGTTCTATGAAGTGCACACTTGGAGTAACTCTTATAGTTCTTCCACCCCTCTTAACTGTCCTTGTGGACTGCTTTCCTGCAATGTGATCCGCAACAAAATCTTGTTGTGCAAGAGATTCTTGATTTGCATCCACTTGTTCTGTTAACTACACACCTGGAGCAACAAAATCGGTTGTGCTACCACTGAACACTGTCCTTGATTTTAACTTTCCTGACATGCTTGTTTGCTGTGAAACCAATGACAATGTACCCAAGCTTACTTATTCAAAACAAGGAGAACATGTTATGATCATATTTTGTTTGCAAAATTTACTGAATGTAAGTGTACACTCACATATACATGTATATGTTGTATGTGTGCACATGAATACAAAAATATGAACATGTAAGTGTGTATGTATGTATGTATGTATGTTAGTGTGCATGTACATGCAAGTATGAAGTGAAATTGAATACTGTAACATTTTTTCTTTAAAATGGGAGATGGATATAACAGAAATGCATACTACGGTGTCTTTAAAAAGACTTGAAAACATTATCCAGTTATGCACACACATTGAACAATAACCAACTTGTGAAATCATTGTTACTTGTGATTGCACCATCATACGAAGTAGAGAAGAGGCAATAATACAACATATTATCATGATTAAATTGACAATGTTCCCTATTTCTATCATATATATTGCAAAAAAACAACATATTCTCATGATTAACTTGACAATGTTCCCTATTTCTGTCACATATATTGCAATAATATAACATATTCTCATGATTAAATCGACAATGTTCCCTATTTATGTCACATATAGCAATAATACTTGTATGTACATGCAAGTACAAAGTGCATGGGAATACAATTACAATTTTTGTTTAAAGTGGGAGATGGATATAACAGAAATGCATACAGTCAATGTTCAATAGATGAAATGAAGGAAAATGTATATAGTCCAATTATGTGTGTCAAACAGTTCAATGATACCAGTATGACATCATGACTACTTATTCATAGTATACATGGTTCTATGGTTACTTATTACTTGTGATTGGAGCATCACATGAAGCAGAGAAAAGGTGTAGAGAGAAAACAAGGTGGCAAAATGGTACGATTTAAGGGTTATCGATGGGCACTGAATGGGTAACCCAACGACGGTTACATGACACCGCTTGGATAACAGTGGTTTTAATGTGATTTGTTGTGGGTCATCGACAGGTTATAATAACATTTCAGACACAAATAGTTCAAGTGTTAGAGTGATTAAATGGGGTCATCGACAGGTTATAATAACATGTTGACACAAATAATTAAAGTGTGACAAATACTATAGTCATCTCTAAACGAACCAATGTGAAAAACACACACACACACACGTGTGTGTGTGTGCGCGTGTGTGTGTGTGTACAAACAAAAACCCTCTAACACCCAGAAATGATTATACTCGAAATATTTGGTACCAACCTTAAATTGGAAAGAGCAGAGAATAAAACAGCTCCGAGTGCAAAGAATAATGCAGGTCTCAAACAAAGGATGCTGAATTACATGCACTTCCTCACTTTTATACGAAATTGGTCATTTAATTTGTGGTTGGTGTATTTGAAATTCAAATAGTGGTGGGAATACATCAGTTGTTTCATGCATAAAAGCACAAGCATTTGCATTCATACGGTGGATGGAAGAAGTACATATTTGAATATTAATTTGCTTTTTTAAATTCAAGTGGAAATTTGATTGACAAGTTGCATTTATAATTTGGTATTTCATTCGGTGGATTGAAGAATTGCATAATTTGAATAATAATTTACAGTATTATATTCTTGTATAAATTTAAATTATTATTTGCATTTATAAATTTGGTATTTCATTTGGCGGATTGAATACGTGCATTATTTGAATAATAATATTCTTTTTTATACTCTTGCAGAAATTTGGATTTTAACTTGGTTTTTTTTAATTTGGTATTTCATTCGGTGGATTGAGAAGTACAAATTTGAATAATAATTTACATTTTCTAATTGAAGTAGAAATTAGAATTAGAATTTTCATTTTTTAAATTGGTTTTCGTTATTTATTTGTGCTTTATTGGTGAACCTTACACCATTTGTTGTCTACGCAGGTACAAATTGTTGCTCAATTAATTGCTTGAAGATGTCATACCTGCTTGGGTGAATGTGCATATAAGAGCCATATAAAAACAATTTAGCATGTATTTAAAGTGTTTGTGCACCAATAGTTGTGCATGTATGTAATTGATTCAAACTAGTATGCACCAATAACCGTGCATGTATGTAGTCAATTGAAGATGTTATGCACCAACAACCGTGCATGTATGTACACAAATAGAACATGATGTGCACTTTATTATGATATAGGGGAGAGGACCCAATAACCGACCGACCCCCCAATAACCATTATAGTGATCCAGTACCCGCTATAGGGTTTCGTCATAGAGACCCCCCAATAACCAACTTCAAAATGGTCATTTCCTACACACAAAAACCCAATAAGTGTTAGTAACACGTCCAATAGCTGTGCACCATGACACTATTAACTAAACACTATGGTGCATGGTTATTGGTACGATTTTGTTTCTATTACACATCAACTTGCACCAAAAAGGTTACATCATGCTCACATTAAGAAAACACAAACAAAAACAATGGGATTTCTCTAACAATATCAATATATCATAATAAAGTGCACATTTGGTGATGGGTGCAATAACGATCGGTTATTGGGTCTAAAGTGATTATGTTTTGAATATTTTATTGTCACCTATTGGGGGGGTTTGGGGGCGGGTATCGGGCGCCACTTTTGAAATGACACTTTTTGACCACTTTGCGCTCGACAATCTCTACAGAGAGATCAATGAATACCCAAAAGCTGAAACCTTAGCTTTAAGCTATCGACTCACCTACGGAGACACACTGAAAAAATCGAGGAAACCTGCTTTACGGTTTAGGAGTTCTAGGTGCACAAAGTTAGCCTGGGCGACTACTGGGTCCTTTCCCCTATTGATATTGTAAGACCAATCCATTGTTTTTGTAAATGTAAGCAAACATGTTTCAATTTTTAATATTGATGTAACCTTTTTGGTATAAGTTGATGTGTTATGAAACAAAATTGTACCAATAATTGTGCAAGTTGATGTGTAATAAAAACAAAATTGTACCAATAACCGTGCACTGGTAGTGTTTAGTTAATAGTGTTGTGGTGCACGACTATTGGGTGTGTTACTAACACTTACCGGGTTTTTGTGTGTGTAGGAAATGACCATTTTGAAGTTGGTTATTGTGGGGTCTCTATGACAAAACTCTATCACGGTTATTGGGTCGCTATCACGGCTATTGGGGGGTATATCGATTATTGGGTCCTTTCCCCTATACATCTACATGCACATGAAGAAGCTTGAAGTTTATGAAACCTTATTCTTCTTTATTTCACTTTTAGTTAAAGAATTTAAACAAAATAGTCGTATATATGAGATTTCAAGATATAATTTATGTAAGATGAATGTAATAAAATAAGGAAAGCTTTCTATTAGATTTAAATATTTTTTCGAAAACTAAAAACTCCTATTTTTCAACTCTTCAATGTTAAAAATTTACTTATAACCTAAAAGCTTCTTTATGTACATAAATATTGTTCGAAGATATCTCAATTTTTTAAAATTCCTTTCTAAATCTATAAAGCCATTACCTTCCTAAAATTTATCCCTTACTAAAAATAGATCATCTATTTTTTAAATATTAAATCTGGCTATAAACTCTATAATAGCACGTAATGTAAAATTTTACTAAATTTCTCAGCCATAAATACCCTGAAACAAACGGAGCATCGCTTCTCGTAATGACCCAAAATTAGTTTTCCCTCCAAAAGCTTTGTCTGAATTCAGCCATGGAGAAAGAAGCCAGACATGTTCAATGGGCAACATTGAGACTAGCAGGAAAGCCACTTATAACAGGCTCTGCGTGTGGGGAGACCCCTCTTCTATGGGTCGCATGCAGAGCTTCCTTTGGATTAGTCCACATTTATTGCGATTCTGAACTCAAGGTTTGTAAAATGATCTTCTCAAACTATAATTACATGAGTATAAAATTAAGTAGACTGGATCTTTTTTCAAATTTTTTGCGATACCCAGTAATCGGGAAGAGCTGACATTGCAAGTGTTAATATTTTGGTATGGAATTTCCAGATGAATTGTTTATTTACCTTCCAAATATATAGCAATAATCAGAAGTTGGGTAGAGATGAAATATTGAGTACTAGTGTGTGGGTGTGCAGAGTGTCAGATTGATAGTTTTTTTTTTTGACCAATTATTGATAGTGGGTGGGAATAAGGTTAACTCGTTGGTGTTAAAATGCACAAATGGAAAAATCTCAGACAGGTAGGCTTCTCGCTTATGTTTGTGTAATAACAATGGGCGTTAGTTGAGAAGAGTTGAAATAGTGGGTATCACTATATGATAATAGGAAAATTTCAGATCGGTACTATTTTAATTTTTCTTTTCCTTGCTGTTTTTTTCGCAATTTTAACAC
The DNA here is from genome assembly GCA_018584345.1 of Thuja plicata. Taxonomy (NCBI): domain Eukaryota; kingdom Viridiplantae; phylum Streptophyta; class Pinopsida; order Cupressales; family Cupressaceae; genus Thuja; species Thuja plicata. The sequence continues at coordinate 768,343 of MU224017.1, forward strand.
TACCCAGTAATTTGTAAGGCTGAAAATGTGGGTAACAATATTCGGTAGGTTTCAAATCAATGGTATCTTTTGATTTATTTTTATTAGTTCTACAATTGCCACGAATCAGCAAGAGCTGAAATAGTAGGTACAGGTTTATTATTGATTGGTCAAAATCAGTTAAGGGTCTGCACCCGTTTATATTAGAACTTAAAAATATTACATATGGTAATTAACCATCTGCCATAGCTAGCAGTCAATATCATACCGTCAGTACTGCCTTATCACCTAAACTATACTACTAGATTGCATTACATTTCCATATTTATCAAAATGTCCCATTGGACCAGTAGACATATACATCCTTTACAGACTGAAAATGCCACCTAAACTCTATCTACATTTGACCACAGACTTAAACAAAATATTTGTCAACAAAAAGGAGGATGCAGAAATAACAAGGTACTACCCATTCTGCTTCACCACTTTATTCACAAATTTGGCTTTCATCAGGCACGAGAGGCCACACGTAGAGTGATCCTCCACCTGATCCATGGCATCACCCTTTACGACCTCAACCACAAGCTCATGTCTAACCCCAACATCCCGACCATCAACATCCACATAATGTCCAATAAAGCCTTCATCGAATAGGTATTTGCGAAACCAACCATTCCTTACTCTGACACCAAATCCAACAATTGTTTCAGGAGGCTAATGCTCCTTTCCACTACAATATTTTTGCAGGACTGTGAGTTTGGTAATGCAAAAGTGATTATCAGGAGCCTCTCCACTTTCTCCCACTGCCTTCTCACCACATAGAAGTCCCTTGGCAATGGAATGCCTTGAATCTCAACCACATTTTCCAGAACATTGCCAATCTCCTCCCAAAATTGCTTCTTGAACACCCCCTGGCACAAAGAATTGGCCATCTCCTTGGATTCACCTGCATTGAGCGAGGAGACCAAAAACATGTAAGATATATTTGTGTTTACTTTGTGGTGGTTATCCATCTTTATGAACTCCTCACTCAACACTATTCTCATTGCATGAACCACCAAATTGTGGCTCGACCAGAGTAAACATTTGAGTCTTTTTTTCAGATACCTCTCTAAGAAAGGCCATTTTGCGTTTCTTAGACTAAACAGATAGGGGTATCCATCTTATCCCACACACCTATCTCCACTTTTATCGGATATAGTGAATATAGCTGAATGCAACATCTAGCCATTGCGAGGTCTATTTAAAGACTCTTGCCCATGTCGCAATAATATTGTGAGTTGCAGTATCATGATGTCAAGATCATCCCGATGGGCAAACAAACATTTGCATCATTGTCGAGATTGTAAATGTTTTCATTCTTTCTGTACCATCTCCCAGCTTGCTCGACCGTCACAAAAGCCAACTATAGTCACCCACCTTCAAATGTCTGTGTATTCATCAACTTGCGCTACCTTCAACCACGTGTCTATATTCAGGCTCAAATTGGAGGTATCAAATCCATTAATGTTCATTTCCCTCAGAACTAATGGATGTGAGAATAATGTTAGAGTTATAACATCCCAAAAAGGCACTCATTTGCCGATGTAGACATTCTTTGGGCCCAATCTCCACCTCACCAACCACTGTCATAGAATCTTGCCAATTTAGTCATCCGTCAAGGGGTAGTCATGGCCAAGTTGGCAAATGTATCCACTATCTCATTACCTTCCTTGTAAACATAAGAGATTTTGAAAATTTCAAATGTTTTAGTAAATTCCTAAATCAAAAGTATCCACTTTTGCAGCTTCCAATTGGGTGTCAAATTTTGCTAGATAGTGTTAACAGTATTTAGGAGTTCCCCTACAAATGCAACTTTGTAGCTTTTTTTAGATCTCTCCCACACTCCAAGCCAATTAGAGTTGCTTTGAATTTTGCCTCATTGTTAGTAGCCACCATGAGATTCATTGACCTTTGAGCAAGAATTGTGCCCACATGGTCTCTAGCAAGGCATCTAGCTCCACTGATTCTAGGGTTCTCTTTAGAGGCAACATCAAATTGATCTTAATCCAATTCTACCCAGGAGCGATCCTTGTGACACCGGTGCGAGGATTAAGAGGAAGATCAACCTTCCTTGCCCCATAAATGGGGGGTAGGAACAAGTGGTTTTATATAAGTTAAAATAAATGTTTTCTATAATAAATGATTATAAGTTTTTCCTCGTAGATTATAATTTGCAACATCAGAATAATAAGACATTTTTATTTCTTTTATAATTTTTGGGTGTAAGTTAGGGGTGACTTTTAACGCAATGTTCGATAAGCTTGGATCACTTTATAAACATTTGTAAATTAGGTCTCAAGCTTGCTACATATCTTTTGGAGTTTTAGGCCAGGTTTTTGCAGTGAGAAAAAAATTAATTTGTCACTTTCTTGCAACTACCTTCTATTACCATTGTATCGAAACCCCTTGGAATTTATCAATTTGAATGTTTGTTTTCAATTATAAATGATACTTTGATTCTTTCCATATAAGCAAAAATCTCCAAAACAATCTTTGTTATATCCGTTTTGTGTGAATCGGTTCCACAAATGGTTTTCCCCCCAAAAAATATCCCATCTTAGAAAATAACTATCAACATTTTCGATAGTTTTTTGCGTTAAAATCACGTTTAAGTTGTTTTTAAATTGTGTTTGAACCTTAATCAATCTCTTGCCAATCTGTGACACTCTTCAAAACCCATGTAATGGCGAAATGATAAATGAATAACATAGTTTAATATAGTTGCACAATACTTTTATGGCATGACTACAAACTAGAGCTCGTTAAGACATGCATAGAAGGCACAATTAGTTGCAAACTTGCAAGGAGTTGGGAGGTGGTATATTTGAGTCGAAGGTAGACAATTTTTTGTTGTAACATTGCTGCAAATACATTCTATAGCTTGATGACATATAACTAGTATTTACACAAAATTCAATCAACGCATACAAATAGATGAATATTTTGTTAAATAAATTTTTCCGTGTGCACATCATGTAATGACCCGAACCGGGTCTCTCCCAAATTTTCACAAATAAATCTCATGCAGATTTAAACAAATGCAATAAACCATAGATTCAACAGTAATAAACCAGCAACACCTATTTCATTAAAACCCTCAGCAACATCGTTGCATTATAAAATAACAATGAGATTTCTCACAATCCGAATCTGAATTCAACATGCAATAGAATAACAATTAACAGAAAAGAACTTGTGAATACAAAGGCGAACTCTGATGTGAATCCGCACCGGAGACAAACTGGGGCTACGTCCAACCCACCTATAAGCCAAAAGGGTTTCCGTCCTGAAGGTTGAATTCGACAGCTGTAAGCTTCCTGATATCTCCAAGAGATAAAAATAATATTCAAAAACTAAGCATCCCTCAAATGAGCCTTCAATCCTTCTTTTAAAGCAATGGCTGTGACTCTTCAGTTTCCCCTCTTTGTCTTTTCATATTCTCACTTAAAGTCACTTTTTAAATAAATATAACCATTGGTTATAAAGTGACATAATAAAATAAAGTGAGGAATTTTCTGGCATTAAAACGGAGGACCAAACGAACTCGGATGGAGACGTGTGATAGCTTGTCGGAAAGCTCTTGGCGAGACGCTCCGGGTCCACTATTGAAATGCTAGGAACACTGAGTTCTTCCTACTTACTATAAATAGTAAGCACCCTGGAAACCCTGTGGAAACTGATCCGATTGGCCTGAAATTGAAAACACCTAGGCTAAACACCCTTCCGATCCTCTGCCAAACCTCGGTTAGCCCACCGGACCATGATGAAAAGGCTAACTATAAGGCACAAGATAATGTGCCCAAAAGGGGACATTACAAATCATCCCTTCCCAGAGATTGCTTGCCCTCAAGCAATCAGTATCTGCATGCTGCGATTATAATACCTGGATCCCAAACCAACCTCAGGGAAGCTGCTCCACCAACCTGTTGTGTGAAATTGAAATAGATATTATGCCCTGACCGGTGAAGCCATTCACACAGCAACAAAACAACAACCAGTCTAATGTCAGGGTTTTAAATCACTGCAGGATCAGTCATACCATACTGCCCTGTGTCGCCATCATCTGCGAGAAAGTCCTCAACCCAACTGAGAACCTCACTCCAACTGAGAGCATTGGCACCGCTACGGTTAGATACGGGGAGAAACCAAACCTCACACCAAACGACTCCCTGAATATATACTAACCGCAAGTCCGTCCCTCCTGGGTCCCATAAGCAAAAGGGCCATCCATCTCCCCAGCTGGCTGAAATATCCTGATGCCCGATGATCCGACTGAGTAAATCACCAGAAATGTCCAACTGCCATAACACTGCCCCTCTGATCTGTCGCTCGAACTGGAAACTGTACTGAAGAGACAAGATACGCAGACTGTCGGACAAGGCTTCCATCTGCAGGCGAGGAAGCATACCAAACCAATCACTCACCCCACACCTCTGCAATAATCGGGAAAGGAAGTTCTCCGTAGGTGGGCTGAATGAAAAATCTAATGCATCCCATATAAAGTGGCCAACATGCGATGCACTAATCAATTCTGCTGGAAATCCTGAATCAACATAAGGATTCCATAACTCTCTCTCAAAACCATAAGTACTGGATGAATCAGTATGATAGTGTAGAGGAGCCGCGACTGTGTGGAAAGAGGAATGATCCAAGGGATGCTCGCCAAAACGAGACATCTCACCACCAACGAGAGGTAGTGCACGGAAAGGCACATCACCCATCATACCACAAGACATAACTGCCCATCCTGGACTGCTGGTGTTAAAACCACACTGCACAGCAACTGAGCTCATCCCGCTACTCTGACCTGGTAACCAAGATTCACCTCTAACAGCTGACCCTGGGTCTCGAATTCTGTAATTGGCCTCATCCTCGTCATGGGGATAGGAAATACCTTCCTCATCTAGCTCGAAGAAAGGATTATCAAATATCAAATCAGCGTCCATCTCAAACAAGAAATTGTCGATCGCCTGAAAGTTATCCAATTCATAAAGAAACTCTGGATGATCCCAAGCTCTTTTGGGACAGCTATCCAAGTCATAGGTCTGCTGTATGCTATCTAGTTCCTAAATCACATCCTGAAAGAATTCAGACCTCTCCCTGTCGCCCTGTTCCTTGTACTGACTAGTGGCAACAATCTGATTTCTTGCTTCTTGAAGAGCAAGACGCGTGTGCTCCAATGTTTCCTGAGCAACATTAATCGCTCTGTTGAGCTTATTAACCTCGTCACCTTTTTCCCTCAATTGCTCAGCATAATTTTCAGCAATCTGTAACAGGTAGTCGCGATCCGACAGTAAGCATAGATATTCTGATTTTGAAACCTCAAATGCTGTTTTGACCTCCTGTAAATCTGCAACATAGGATCCACTCCTTATATCACCTTGTCCTGTCTCTCTCTGAGCTTTCCTGTAAAGAGCCTCAATGATCTGATGAGTGCTATCATGGTGAACAAGAGCTGTAGTAATTGCATCGTTATTGACCTTCAACTGTCACTGCAAGGCATCCCCCTTATCGTTATCGTTTTGAGACGCATTCTCTGATTGTTCATCCACTTCATCATCATGCATACGTGATGCACTGCTATAGAAATCACATGATTCCTCATATTCTGTAACCTACATATTTGTTGCCTCTTCTTTAGCCTCATCTTCATGCATGCATTCAATATTTGTTTTACAATCTCCTGCTTCGATGATAACCTCATAGGGTTTTTTTTCAAAAATTGATTTAGTTTTTAGTTCACTTATGGGTTGATTAGTGATAGCTGGAAATTCTTCATGTAAATTTCTGCACCTGTCTTGTGCAAGTAGATCCCGAGCCAAATCCTGCCACTGCTTCTTTGCCATTAAAGTCTTGTGTTGTAGCTTTGGATGAAAGTCCATAAAACTAGAGAAGGTTAAATCTCTCTGAACCTGTGGAGGAAGCGTGTTATATTCCTCATACATGCCGAGTATTTCTGTCCTTTCACCAGGCTGTGAAATTTGGGCTAACTGTTGCTGTACCCTAGCAAGATCCTTCAAGACTTTTACCCAACTCTGCGTCTTCCCCATAGCTAGACAACTACTAGACTCTGCAAGTGAATGTCCAACCTTACACTGCTCAAAATCTTCAGAATAACTTGTAGCTACCAAGGACAAGGTTCCACTCTCAGGGAATGAATTGTTAGCACCTCCCAGAAGTTTCACAACTCCTTCCTGATACCACTGTACTACTGCAATTTGTCAAACAGTTTGCTAGCGAATCAGATTCCTCTGAGTTTTCAGTTTTACTGTAATTTTCCTGACTTGTTCTGCTCCAAAATTCAATTGAATGGGTTTGATATTTTATCAAACACTTGGCATACAAAGTGTTAAATATCTAATCTGACCTGTGTAACTCAACTCCCCAGCTCATAGAATAGACATTGGATTAAACAGTTATATGAAGATAACATTCAGATTTTATCACTGTTTTTTTTTGTCTTTTTTCTCAGAACATCTTATCAAACAGTTTGCTCAGCAGATTAAAAGCTCAGGACAATATAACTAACACTTGTTTGTTTGCAGGATCTTGTATTTCTGATTCACAAGAGTAGTTGGAAAAACTTGCTCAATGCTAATTATCCCACTGTGGACTCTCAACTGTGTATTGGTTCTCTATTCTCAATTTTATTTCGAATTCAATCTTTACATTGAACGACACAGAGTATAGCATATAAAAATATATACTTTCCAGTAACTTACTAGAGTGCTTTTCATGTACCTGGAATAAGAATCTTTAGAAAGTCTGCTGCTTCTGGAAAGTTAACTGCTGCTGTGCCTGTGGTCAGTATTTTCTAATAGTTTTAACGGTATTAGTTTACCTGCCGCTGGAAATAATATCTTCTCAATTCACAGTTTGACTTGCAAATAATTCCTGAACATTGTTGTAGCTGCAGATTGTAATCTGGAACCTCAGAAGATGAAATGAACAGCAAAGGAAATAAAAATTTCTTCCTATTCTGAGTTCAGACAAAAGTCCACGTTCAGCTCCCTACGCACTATGGCATCCAGCAGATGGAAAATAAGCTAAAGGAATAGGAATCCACACATATAATGGGGACTACGGTGTCGCATTTTATCTTTCTCCACGGCTTTTGTAGTAAGCTGAAAATGAAGAGCAGAACCATCCACGCCGCAATATGCAACCAAACCTGTCCGTCTAGAAGCTTGGACACTCCAAATTGTAAACGATGAGCACTAATAACTTTGTAATCCTTGAAATTGAGTTCCACAAAATGGTCTTCCTGTCACTGGTGTATCTAGTGCAGCTTTGCATAAACTGAGAACGCGTAGTGTGCCATCATCCATTGACAAAATAATACATCTTGGCTCATGCAACCAATCAAGACTTGTGATAATTCCTCTTGACAAATGAAGATCCCATAAAGGCCGGAAGGGATCCCGCAAGTTTCTATTCATTCCCGTCAAGGCTTGACGGTTCTTGAAGATTTAGTAAATCCTCCATGCCACCACACACTAAGTAAAGTCTGACTATATTTGTCATTCCCTACTCCCAAAGTCGCTCAGCGATACCCCAGATGATGTAGCCCGTATTAAAAGAGCTCTTCTAATGTTTGCTCGAATAATTATTTGCTCAAATAATTATTCATGACATCAGTGAAATATTAGACATTCACGGCAATAACAATATAAATTTCCATGCCGCGACTATAAGGTAATTAGCAAAATTATGAAACGGCCCCGCCACCGTTTATATTCTTTCAAAAACTATCACGCATTCCGCTCCAATATTTAATCAGGCCTCACGCTAAAATATATTTCTCAAAGTAGCAATTGATTTTATTATTACCTCCCTCTTGAAACCTTTGCATTATTCCCGAAACCTTTGCATTATTCCCGCACCTATAGTTTTACTTAATACATATGCTTTGGTGCGCCACACATAAATATCTCCGCCGTTTTTGTTCACAGCTACTTTGTTAAGATCTGTGAATAAAAACAATTTTTCTGAATAATCTTTCCAATCCACGCCAATGAGGAAAATAAAAGAAGTCGCCAATAAAATACTAATCTTCGGCTAGCGAAATAAAATGCAATACATAACTTTGGACCCCCACAATAATGTCACCACTCCAATATTTGAAGTTGTATTGATATTTGGGACCATACGTTTTTTGAACGACTAATACAGTATCGCTCCAATTAAATCCCGACTTATGAAGTGCTCCGTCATGAAGGAATAATTGCCAGGTAATATTTTAAGACAATAACATGCAGAATATTTTAAAAATCTTATAGGCTAGTAATCCAATAAATCCTTTCTGTAAATTTGTCTCTGATAAAACTTCACAGGCTGGCAGGAAAACCAGCTCTGATACCACTGTAATGACCCGAACCGGGTCTCTCCCAAATTTTCACAAATAAATCTCATGCAGATTTAAACAAATGCAATAAACCATAGATTCAACAGTAATAAACCAGCAACACCTATTTCATTAAAACCCTCAGCAACATCGTTGCATTATAAAATAACAATGGGATTTCTCACAATCCGAATCTGAATTCAACATGCAATAGAATAACAATTAACAGAAAAGAACTTGTGAATACAAAGGCGAACTTTGATGTGAATCCGCACCGGAGACAAACTGGGGATACGTCCAATCCACCTATGAGCCAAAAGGGTTTCCATCCTGAAGGCTGAATTCGAAAGCTGAAAGCTTCCTGATATCTCCAAGAGATAAAAATAATATCCAAAAACTAAGCATCCCTCAAATGAGCCTTCGATCCTTCTTTTAAAGCAATGGATGTGACTCTTCAGTTTCCCCTCTCTGTCTTTTCATATTCTCACTTAAAGTCACTTTTTAAATAAATATAACCATTGGTTATAAAGTGACATAATAAAATAAAGTGAG
>MU224017.1:777309-826549 GCA_018584345.1 Thuja plicata
TTTTTAAATAAATATAACCATTGGTTATAAAGTGACATAATAAAATAAAGTGAGGAATCTTCTGGCATTAAAACGGAGGACCAAACGAACTCGGATGGAGACGTGTGATAGCTTGCCGGAAAGCTCTTGGTGAGACGCTTCGAGTCCATTACTGAAATGCTAGGAACACTGAGTTCTTCCTACTTACTATAAATAGTAAGCACCCTGGAAACCCTGTGGAAACTGATTCGATTGGCCTGAAACTGAAAACACCTAGGCCAAACACCCCTCTGATCCTCTGCCAAACCTCGGTTAGCCCACCGGACCATGATGAAAAGGCTAACTATAAGGCACGAGATAATGTGCCCAAAAGGGGACATTACACATCGCAAGGATCTTTCAATTTAAATTAATAAGATAAAAAATGTTAAATCTATTTTTTTTGGTGTGGCTTTCAACCAAAGAGAGTATTTTATTGTTGTGACATGTGAATGCTCTATACTCTGGGGTTATATTTTGGCTTGCTATTCATACTTCATATTTTGTGTCTACTTTATCATTGTTGAATTTTATCTATATTTAGATGCTAGGTTTTCTGTCAATATTGCCAATATTCTCTGCTTGGGTTCGACTTCCTCCTAGATTTAAATTAATAAGATAAAAATCGTTGTGGATCCCCCTCTAGGGAACTAGTCTTGCCTCCGTTCGCCCCTTTGTGGACCCCAACTTGGCAATTTGTAAGTCCAAGGTAAGGTAGGTTGGGCTGCGTGGGGATACCCCTGGTGTAACAAAAAACAATATTGCCAATACGCTCTCACAAATGCTTTAATTTTGTGTCTACTTCTTAAATACATTGAATTTTAATTAAAATTATCAATTTGATCATCACAAGGGTCTTTCAATTTAAATTAACAAGATAAAAAATGTTAAACTTGTTTTATTTTGGTGGGGAGAGATAGTATTTTACTGTTATGACATGTGAATGGTCTATATTATGAGGTTATATTTTAGCTCATTGTGTCTATTTCATATTTTATGTATACTTTATCATGGTTTAATTTTGTGTCTACTTCTCATCGTGATTCTCTACACAACTAAATTGTTGGTGAAGATTAGTTGATTATTTGGTGCAAACAACAATTCATGTTCTACTATGTTAGACAATGTTTTCCGGACGTGGACAAGGGACGGGGGGGAAATGACAATATACAAATTTTAATACACACACAGATGTGTGTGTGTCTATATGTACACACATATGAATATTTCAAAATATATTGATATATTATAGAGAGAGAGAGAGAGAGAGAGAGAGAGAGAGAGATGTCAATAATTGATAACAACAATATCAATATGTAAATAAATCATGAGAGCAATAGTATAACAACATAATTAATTTTAATAAAGCATTATAACAGCAGTCTCAAACATCAAAAAACCATAATCTATCAATATCCAAAAGTCTCAAACATGTATCCAGAAGTCTCAAACATCAAAATACAACAGTCTATGAAACTAAGCTTCATTTAGGCTTTCAGTATCCAAAGACTCAAAATCATTTGAGTCACTATCACCCTTTAGCAAAAGTGGATCATCCAATGGTAGCCCGACGAGTCTTGGTCACACATCCTTCTCATCAATTTGCCTAACATCTTCATGATCAACATCCCATCATGCTGCTGGAGTCTGTTGATGCTTAGTAGTCTGTCGGTCCTGAAGTCTTAAAGCACTATGAACTACAACTATTTTTTGAGCTCGTTTTGAAGTAAGCTTGTTTCTCTTAATGGAGTGGATGAAGCCATAGGTGGACCAATTCCTCTCTATAGCAGAGGAATTAGCAATATGTGAGAGCAACCGAATGGCAAGTTGTTTCAAATCTGGTGTGTCCTTCACATGAAATTTCCACCATCCAACGGGTTTTTTTTGTGCAATGGCGACCCTATTTGTCCTAGCCTCTTGTTTGTTGAATATAGAACCTTGAAGATCAATAAACTCAAGCCACTGCTCTCAAAGAAGGGTTGCCTTCTTGTTGCTATACATTTTGCGAAGGGCTGTTGTAAGCCCCTCTATCACCTCTTCATCCTCAAAAGGAAGCATTCGATCAGGTCTAGGTGCATATCACTTCAGATTAAGAGCATAGGCAAGCTTATGAAGAGGTGTGTTCATTGTGTTCCACCTCTTGTGACAATAGGCCTAACATGCTCCCAATGGAATTGCAACTTAGGATCCTTTTGACGAATTGCTTGCTTCATTCGATCAAGCATGCTATTAAAAGTCTCATTGATCTCTCCCAGGCTAGGAGAGTTTGTATCTGCATACAAAATTCCCCTCACAGTGACATGATAGAGCAAATATACCCGCGAGCAACATTTAAAATACAAAGTAAAACAAAAGTGTAACAAATTGATTTTTTTTTTCAGAATTCTTAGTTGATATTGGCCCACCAAGTGTCATTAAGAACTCTTTCTCCCATTGCCTTCCCTTCATTTGTCTTTGATTGAGGCCAGTTTTTCCACTCTCCACAAACAACCATGGATTGTAGAGCATCCTGCACCTCCAACATCCTCTCCATCAAAATATAATGGCTAGCATATCTAGTCCCAACTGGTTTGAGGAATTCTTTCTTTTAATAAGTCCAGAATAGTGCAAGTGAAGTGTGATGGTTACATGCAAACTTTTGTATGTCTCTAGCCTTTGCCACTGCTACCTTGACCCAATCTATTTTGCCAATGTCTTTCAAAGCATGTACACAACATGGAGTCTAAAAAATATGTTCATAAGTGCTCTCAATCATCAAACTAGCTAATTTACAAACACGAGTTGAATCCTGTCACAATCTGCACAACATCAGAAGGCCCAACCTCCTCTATGGTCTCCATCAAAATGGCAAACTGAAAATCAACATCCTGAACTTTCCCAAAACAATCAATAGCTCTAAGACAATATGAACTAGCAGGGCATGTAACAATAACATCAATGAGTGGTCTATGTTAAATATCTGTCCACCCATCCATGATAATGGAACAACCTGCCCTAATTCATGTTTGCCTCATCTCCTCCATCATCACAGTTGCTTTTGAATATTGTTTGTCTTGGAGAGAGGTATGCAATCTATGTTCTATAGGGGGCATAAGATGGTCTAACTATCAATATTTCTCCCACTATAGTTTTGAAATAAGGTGACCTTGCCAAATGAAATGGAAGAGCATATGCATAAAAGAATTTGGCCACTGCACCACCGGCTTGCTCACATTTTTGCATATTCATTAACCCCATCAATGCTTTCCTCTTCCCTCTACCACAACTCTCTTTTCAATAGATACATTGGAAGATGCATGCATATCAGTAGATGATTGTTTCTTATTGTGAATTGAAATGATTTTGTCCACACCCACTCTAGCCAACTTTGCAAATTCAACTTGCTGCTCCAATATTATTGATTCATAAACTCTAACACCTTTTGCACTCTCACCCATTAGATGGCCTGTAAACCTAGTATAGCTCCTATGGTAATGAGTATTGCAAACATGACAAAGCCACTTCTTTCTACTCCCTATATTTTTACCCTTGTTGGTGGTCACATTTGTGGCAAACTGAAGCAATGGTTTCTTGGGATTAAAAGGGCCTTTTGCAAAATTTTGAAGGGAGGTTGTAGGGCATGCAAAGCTCTCTTGTGGATTAGAAGCTGAGGTTGGATTTTTGGAAGTAGAAGAAGGGTCTACGGATATTGTGTTCACTTCATTTTCACTTTCACTACCCTCATGACTGTCACTACTGCTGCTGCTCGTTTTGTGTTGTTTCTGTTTATGGTTGAAAGTCTGAAACTAAAGAAATGATAACAACTTCAATCTACAAACTTACTAACAAGCAAAAAACTTATGAAAGAAAATAGGACTTACCTTGGCTGTAGCTCCAAACTTGCAGCTGAGAACTTGTTTCAGACTTGTAGCGAAATAAAAATAAGTCCAATATCTCCTCTAGATCTTGCCAATCTCTTCTCCAACAAGCAAACCCTCACAGCAAGGAGTAAAAACTGAGAAAATGGAGGAAAAATGCTTGCTGAGTTAGTGTTTTGTTTTGTTTTGGCTTAAAGTCTTTTTGCCATTTTAGGGTTTTTGTGTTGTTTAGAAGCCCTTGTGGGTCCCCCACGGAGGTATAGAAGCAAAGAAAAATAATTAAAGAAAACTTTATTTAATATTTTTGAATGGGTTGGGGCATTCCTAGCTGCAGGGACAGCTAGTCATCTCCGGGACGACCAAGGAATGTTTCCCACGTAGCCGTCCCCAAAAAGATGACGTTTCCAGCCATTTCAGAGGTCTGAGGAGGTATTGAGGATGGGAGGGGGATGTCCCACCGTTGTCAAAATGGCTATAGGGGACAGGGTCAGGGATGTGTCCTCGTGTTTCACAGATGGTCTATCCTTTTCTACAGTGGTAGCATTGTGTATTAGTTCTCTCGAAGGAATAATGCGTAATCTTGGCTAAATGCCTTGAATTCAATGCTAATATTTGACTATTGGTCATATCATTGCTTTCCTTGACGAATATGACAATGCTATAGTTTCATTTTTTTCTTTTAGAGTCTCATTACTAGAAGTGAAGGCGCAATGTTATGCATATGTCATATTTGTCTTCATAATATTTTATTTTTCTCTTATGTTGTAGTACAAAACCTTTGGCTGCATAAAAAAAATCAACCTAATGTTTATATGTAACTCAGTATTGCACTAAGATTTCCAATCTTTGTGACGTCAAAATCTTTGTCATTATGATTTTGTATGCTTATTTTCTTATTATGCATATTTATCCTAAAATGTTTTTTATGTATATCCTCTACTTTTACTTTATATGAGTCAATACTTAGCTAAATTTCAAGGTCTGGTTTAATAGAAAAGCTCTGAATGTGGTTTGGTTTTGTAACTTGAATCTTTTATAATGCATAATTCAGGTCCATTTGACTTGACCTATTATGAGAAATGGTTTCTCTTTCATGAATTGATTGGATTTTTATTTTGATGAAATATTCTTTGAAGTTTCTGAGTTGAAGATTTCTCAATGATAAATTTTTTTTAACCCTTCCAGGATGCAGACATGTTTATTATAGTTGCTTTTGAGGTCTTACTAAGTTTTCAAAGATTTTAGAGTTTGTTATGATAGTGCAGTAAAACAAGTAGTTTTTGTTTCTTTTTCAACATTTTTACAGTTTCTTAAAATCTGGTTTTTTCTCGTTTAAATCCATATTCTTACAAAATATCTTATACTATTAGTTTGCTGTTTTTTTCCTAAAAGTTTTTTGTTGCCACGATTCTTCCTATTAAATAGGCTGCAACATTGGAAACAGTTTTAATAAAAATGATTATGCTCTAGTAGCTTTTGTGAAGAAATGATAAATTTTTTTATTGAGTGTTATAAAGTTGAATGATTTTGGTAGAATACCTAAATGCAGTATTAGTTTTCTGAGGATAAGGCATTTGGCTATCTTTATAAATTGTATTTTATATTTTGCTTGGTAAATACTTGTTAGGGTATTGAGGTGTAAGCTGCAATTAGAGGGGTTTGGAATATGCTGTTTGAGTAATTAGGCAATCACTTTAATCAATCATTAATTACATAGGTTCCCTATTACTTTATTTACTTAAACTAAAGTTAGGAGTGCTTTTCTATACTTAGATTAAGCTAACTATAGGTCATGTTGTCTCATAAGAAAAAAGTCAATCATTAATTACTTAGTTCCCCTATTATTTTATTTACTTAAACTAAACTTAGGAGTTGTTTTCTATATTCAGATTAAACTAATTATAGGCCATGTTGCCCCATATAATAGGATGAACACACTTGTCATGATCTAACTTAATCCTCACCAATCAATCAATATAGGAATACCATCATGCTTTTCTAGATCAATCTCTTGCTCAAGGTTATGTAGTATGCAATCATGACTTTTTCTCATAGTTAAACATAGTTTTTTGATAGGTGGACAAGTTTCAAGGACAGCGGGCAGGGGCCTAATTTTGGGGATGGTAGAGGAACAGTGGCGAAGCAACGGTGGGGGGAGGGCGGCGCTAATATACATATAGTATCTAAAAAATAGCTATAAAAAGATGTATAACAATTACAATTGTGAATTTACAAGTGAAACTTTGGCGAAATAGTGAAATTCTTAAATACTACTAAAATTTGAAGTGAACATTAGCAATTTAACAATGATGTTGAACAATGAAAATGTTGAATTTGAAATTTATATTATATACAAGATATCATAATAATTGTTACAATGATTACAGTGATCATATGATGCTAAAATAACAAAATGGAGTAAAATGAGGCTTCTAATTATTCTCAAACTCCTCATCACTAGAATTGCTAGACTCCATATGGTTAATGTTTGCCAAATTATTACCACCTATTGTGAGGTTTTCACACCATCACCCCATTGCAAATGGGGACCCCTTTTTTTGGCAGTAGTTGTAGTGGTCTTCGGTAGGTTTAGTTGGCAACATTTTCAAAGTCTCCAAGTCGAGGAAGTAATTTCGAGCAATTTCGGCTTGTTGAGAAGACAAGTCTGTCTGGGATGTAGGCAAGAGTTTAGCTAAGTCTGTTAGGAATATAGAATTGAAACCAATGGATTTGGGATGAAATGAGTTGAAACCTCTTGAAAATCCTTGTTCCAGCTTCGATTTGACCCTAGAAAGTCAAGAAAGGCTATGAGAGGTTATATTGCTAAAGGCATGTTGAATCCTGAAATTTGGCTAAGTCTTGAATTTTTTGAAAATCTCCAAAATCTAGAATCTGCATCTTAACTCCTATGAGGCTAAAACCTATCTCAAACATCCTGACAGTATTTGTATAAATCCTCCCGCCTCCTGAGCTAAAAATGACTAAGTGCTCAAGTAAAGAAGAGATTGCCCAAAATAGGTCGGAATTCGACCCTTTTTGGGCATTTTTTGCCCAAACTTCACTAATTTACGACCTACCTTTCGAGCCAATCATTAGGTGTCAAGCAAAATCGTTAAATACTTATTCAATTTGAAGAGGAAACAATCGATAAGGGGCTAGAGATTACTACAAATGATCAATTTGTTTTTGGAAAATGCCCGAGATGGGTCAGAATCCGACTCAATTTGGGCAATTTTTTCCCAAAAGCATAAGATTTCCGCCCTTGAACTTAGCTTGAGGTTTGAGTTTCAAATCAAAATGAAGCTGAAATGAGTGTGGTTTTGAGAAACATTGAGCAAGGGCAGATTGGAGTCTATTTTAAAGGTATTGCCCAAGAAGGGTCGGAATCCGACCTCTTGGGCAATTTTGTGCCCAAATTCTAAAGATTTCTGCCCCAACAGTTAGCTAAAAAAACACAATTCTTTCAAGCAGGTCGGCCTTGAAGAAGGCAAGAGAAAATCAATTCAAATTAAACATTTTAATTAGAAGCCAAGTCGGCCTCTAAGAGAGGGAAGTGAATTAAATTCAAACCAAATTCTCATTGGCTATAAGGCCAAAGTCGACCCTCTAAAATAATGTGCCTCTTGACATCCTAAGTCACCTATATAAGAAGGCTTTAAACACCTCATTTACATCAAATCAAAAACAAATTTAGCTCATCTTAAGCAGCGAATTCCATCAAACTTGCAGCGAATTACAACAAGATTTAGCAGTGATTTTCTCTAAGTTGGGCAGTGATTTATATCCAAGGTCTGGAAGCGAAGTCTACTCCAAATTAGTAGCGAACTTGCCTTCTCCATTTTAGTAGTGGATTGCATTAATATCAGGCTGCTATTTTCTAAAAAAGACTAAGGTGATGTAGGAGGTCGAAAATCAGGTTTGGGAGTTAGCGAAGTAAAAGCAAAATGTTGTAATTTCCTGATTTTGATTGGAGGCCTGAGTTCCCATTCATCTTGAACTGAAATGCTAAACATTGTGTGCAAGATAAAAATTAGATGGAGTCATATGATTGCCAAAATTAGTTGCAATTCAAAATGTGATTAAAGTCTACATTCATAATCCAAGGTCATGGCAATGTTTTACTGCATTCTAATCATGATTTGGACCTAAATTGCTTCTCTTTCTTTTGCAGGGCTGATTGCATGTAATGATGGTGGTGAGCAAGGAAGAAGAAACCTCATCAGCGTGAGGGAGCCAAGGTCTAAGTTCTAGCAAAATAAAATCAAAGTAAGATCAAAGTGAAGTGCAATGAAACACCAAGTTCAAGATGATCAGAGTGAAACTCAGAGGGCCGCTCACGGTTTCAAGTGGCAAGATCAAACCCAAGGACTACAAGCCCAAGCTTGAGAACTCCAAATGAAAAGAGATCCAGTACAAATTCAAAAGTCAAGATCAAGATGGAAGAAATCAAAATTTGCAAGCAAAGGAAATTCTATCAAATCCAAATCAAGCCCAACTACATGAAGTCCATATTATCACAAATACAATCGAGTTTGATCAAGTTTTCAAATGCAAATTCAAGTCAAGGCCATGAGGAAGATTTCCAAATGGTGGACGGGATTAGAAGATCAAACAAGTTGAAATTGCCATCATTCATCCTCAAGAGGTTGATAGTTTCAAAAGAGTTAATCAAAGTTCGAAAGGTTAAGAATCAAGATTTTCTTCATCAAGAGTTACTTTCTAGCAATCGAGCAAAAAATATTTGTAGTTTTAATAGACATTTTCTCAAGCCAAGATTCAAAGCATAGGAGATTAAATAGATCTACATGATAAGGATGATGAGGTGGCAATTGGCCATCTTCTCCAATCAGAAAATTCCAATTTCAAGCACGAGCAATCGTATCATGCCAAGTGTCCTATTTTCTTATTGGTTGGAAAAATCATTGTAATTTTCCTATTTGCCCATGAATTGGTGCCCTCATGTAATTGGTTGTAAATTTGGCAACCCTAATTAGGGTTTGTGGGAAGAAATCTTGGCTCTTGATCTGGAATCGATCTTGGCCCTTCGTTGTAATGGAACTGCTATATAAGGTGAAGGCCTCCTCATTTGTAAGAGGATTAGCATTAGATTGGAGTAGTGGGATAGAGTAGAATAGGCTAGCTAAGGGAGAGATTTGATCAGATTGTTGCTATAATACTCATCAAAAGTAATTGATAATTCATTGTTGGCTTCTCATGGTGGATTACTTAATTTTACTTTGAAGTGGTTGCATGGTTTCTTCAATCTTTCACTTGGAGTAGATTTCCTTTCATGTTGAAGTAGTTTAGTTGAATGGAAGTAATTGTACAACCACAAGCTTCTATTCTTTACTTGAGGTAAGTTTGTTTCTCTTAAGAGAGTGAATGAAGCTATAGGTAGATCAGTTCCTCTTAGCAGCTGAAGAACTATAAACCTAAGAAGACAATCAAATGGCTAGTGTGGTAGTCAAAGAAATCGGTCCATGGCAATTCCACCACAAAATTGGGTCCTCCTGTGCCATAGTCAAAGAAATCGGTCCATGGCAATTCTACCACAAAATTGGGTCCTCCTGTGCCATAGTTGCCATATCTAATCAAATGCCTTAGAATAACCCCTAAGAGTGGCAGATTTTGTCCACTTAGTGCAAATAATGCTAGCCTCTACAAGATCATACATCTTTTTGATGGCCCTAAAAAACCTCGCCTTCACCTCAACATTTTGTATGTGCGTATCTCTACTAGGCCTTTGCTTGAACCACTCAGGGTTCAATGCATAGGCAACCATGTGCAAGGGAGTGTTGAGTTTCTCCCATCTCCAATGAATGATTGGCTGAATGTGCTCACTGTAAAATGCTAATGTGGGGTTATTCTCTCGCACGATAACCCGCATTTGGTCATGTGTAGTATTAATGCACTCACACACCTCTCCAAGATTAGGTGCATTGACATCCCCATAACTAATGACTTGGAAAATTGGAGTAATGATAGAGGCTATATATTTTGCATCACCCCAGATAAACATCAATCTTCACTACATCATTCACCCTCTTTCCCTACTCTACCTTGCAATCATGCCATCAATCCCATTATGTTGTCATAACCATTAGTTGCAATGCCTTTTTCAACTCAAGCATTCTCTCTAAGAGAATGAAATAGGACACATATTTAGTCTTGGTAGGTTTCAAGAACTCCTTAAAGATGTTGTTGAAGAGTGAATGTGAAGTGTGGTGGTTGCAGATAAATATCTGTACATCTTTGGCATCATTGACCATTGCTTTGATCCAATCAATATTTGCCATGTCCTTGAGTGTATTATTCATGACATGCACACAATATGGAGTTCACTAAATATGTCTATAAGCTACCTCAATTAATTTCCCTATAGTTTGCATACATGGGCCGCATCCGTCGCTTCTTGGACCACATTTATTAGCTTAACCTCCTCAATAGCTTCCTTGAGGATTTGAAATAAAAAATTGTTATCTTTGTGATGCCTTGAACAATCAACGACCTTCAGAATAAATATGGGCCCTTTGTACTTGTAGCCATAATATTGATAAGAGAATCGCGCCTTATGTCTGTCCACCCATCCATGACTATATTGCATTGACTTTGCACCCAACATTCTTGCCTTTTCTCCATTAACACATTTATCTTGTTATAGTTCTTATCCAAGATTATGGTCCTCAATTTTGTCGCCCTTAGTGGAACATATGATGGACTTCCCCATGCTACCATTGACATTGCTTCTTTATAATAAGATCGAGACACATGGAATTGAATGCCATTGGAAAAGAAGAATTTCCAATGGCATCATTCATATCATCCTTTAGCTGCACATTGAATAATTTATCTATTGGGTTACAAGCATCACTTGTCAACCTGTGTTTCCCTTTAGCCTCAACTGCATGGGCCCCTGAAGAACTTGGCATATGGCATCGTTCATATCATCCTTTAGCTGCACATTGAATAATTTAGCTATTGGGTTACGAGCTTCACTTGTCAACTTGTGTTTCCCTTTATCCTCAATTGCATGGGCCCCTGAAGAACTTGGCATATGTGCAACTTGCCTCTACAAAGTAGAAGTAGTGTGTGGCTGACTCTGATGAGCTTGTGACCTATGAGACAAAGAAGTAGACATAGCTGCAGCTACATTGTCATCAATGATACTCCATAGCTTATATATCTCGGCTGTGTAATGAGATTTGCAGTCTCTCCAAAAATTCACGTAGTTCCACACCTTGTTTTGGATATGAAAAAGCTGGGCTTTAGCTCTATTGATGCTGCCATAAAATTTAAGAGCACAAAAGTTGCACTTCCACAACCTTGTGCTCCAAGATGCCCTAATCTTGCTTGGCAATTTTGTTGCAAATTATTTTTGAGGAGACTTACGATTAAAAGGACCCCTATACTTGCAGCTGCACTTGCCATGGAACTAGTGATTTGGGTTTCAGCCTCACGGTCAGCCCTCTCAGCTTCAGCCTCAGCCTCAGGTGCATAATCAGATTCAATTTTTTCATTGTAAACCTCAACCTCATCCTCACTCGTGCCATAAGAACTCATCGTGACATTGCAATAAACAATTTAAAATTTGTAATTCTAAAATTAAAATTCAAACTAATTTTTGTCAATCAAGGATTGCACTTTTGATTTTCTTACTTTAGGTCACACAAAGCACAAAAGCAGAGGATACACAAGTTTCAGCCTAGTTTGACAAAAAATAAAAATAAATTTCAATGTCAAATCTTAATACAAATTGACAATATGAACATTAGAACAACAAACAATAAACATTGAATAGTGCATCGTTAAATATATACTTGTAGCCATGTCTATGAAACAAAAAATAAAAATAAAAATTGAATATGAAACTAATTTAAAAAATCAAATAAAATTAAAAAAACAGTCATAGAATCCTACCTTATGCTTGAAAAACCCGTCCAACTTAATGTAGAACCCCTCTTCTTCCTCTTCGTATTGCTCCTCCTCACCCCTCTTGCACTTGCAACATTTAATCATACTCATTTACTCTTTCACTCACTCTTTTGCTCCTTTTCAACCTAGTTGTTGAAATGAGTTTGATTTTTTTATATTTCAAAATATAACTACAAAATGTATCAAATGAGTTTGGTGGAGGTTTTGGGGCAACGACTCTGATGGGGTTGAGGGGCACACCATTTTTGAAAGGCAAAAATCAATGCTTATAAAGCCAAGAAAACATGATCTTTGTAGTCTGTTGCCCATGTTTTTTTCCTCAAATTTGACATGTTGCTAGCGCCGCAAGTTAAGTGGAATAACTTGCCGACTTTTTTGCAAGCCTTGACGAGTATTTGCCAAAAACTCTTAAAGTTTTTCAATTAGCTTTGGAAAAAAACTTAACGAGTAAACCTTGTCAAAACTCATGAAGCAAAAAAGGGGTCACTACTCGGTGACTCGTCGGGTACTCACCGAGTATGTTAACTATTGTTTGATTTATGGTGACTATTTGCTAAATGAAAATGTTCGAGTAAGTGAAATGATTAAGGGACAATTGTTGAGAGGCAGGAGCAAGAGGAAAATGGTCAATGTTGCTCTTATGGGCAGTAGTCAAGGAGTTTATGAGCCATCGGCATTTAAGGAGGCAAAAGGAAACTTGATTAGAACAATGCCATGACAACCAAACACGTGAATCTTATGAAAAGTAAGACTTGGAACCTCATAGATCTCCCACCGTGGAAGAAACCCATTGGTAGCAAATGGGTGTACAAGGTCAAGTTCAAGGCAAACGGTACATTAGACAAGTACAAAGCTTGGTTGGTTGTAAAGGGGTCCTCATAGAAAGAGGGTATTGATTATGAGAAAAGCGTTGTTGTTATAACGAAGATGGGCACCATCCAATTAGTCCTAGTCATGACAACACAATTTGGTTGGATAGCCCATCAAATGGATGTAAATAGTACCTTAAGAGAGATTTGGAGGAAGAAGTGTACATGTGTCTACCATAGGGTTTTTAGGTTATAAGGAAGGAGCGTCTTGTATGTCTATTTAAGAAATCTCTCTAGGGTGTGAAGCAGGCACGTAGGGCATGACACATTAATATTGATAAGTATTTTGTTGAACATGGGTTCCAATATGTACATCAAAGGTATAGGTAATGATCTTATTCTATTGGTTATTTATGTAGATGATATCATTGTAACAAGTTGTGAGAGACATGTTATTGAACATATCAAATCTAATATGAGAAAGCTTTTGACATGATCAATCTAGGCCTCTTACATTATTGTCTAGTTGTAGAAGTTTGGCAAATAGGTGGTAGTATTTTTGTCTCACAATCCAAATTTGTCAGGTGTTTTATCAACAAATTTAGAATGATAGATTGCAAAAGCTCATCAACACCTATGGAGAAAGAGCTGAAGCTTTCAATCAAAATTGATTCTAAGATAATGAATAAATTAGCCTATTGGCAACTAGGAGGGAGCCTCATATATCTTACAATGACTACACTTGATTTGAGCTATGGTATGAGTTTCATTTCTAGATTGAGGATAGCACCAAAGATAGACCATGGGATTGCACTGCAGAGGGTGTTGAGATACGTGAAAGGGGAACTGCACTTTGTACAACAAAAGCAAAGACCGTAGGCTGTCTAGATTTGCAAATTTAGATTGGTAGGTTTTGTGGATGACAAAAAATTTCCTTCTAGATATGCTTTTAGCCTTGGCATAGGTGTAGTCACATGAACCAACAGAAAACAGCATGTATTAGCTTTTTCCTTGATTGCAGCAAAATACCGAGTAGTAGCAAAAGCAGTATGTGAGGCATTTTGGCTTTTAGAAGGATGCTTTCAGACTTGAAGATGCCACCAAGTCTACATCCATGTCCTTGGACAATCAAGGTGTGCTGAAACTTGCAAAAATTTAGTCATCCATGAGCTTACCAAACATGTGGGCATACATTACCGCTTCATTAGACAACTTGTAGAAGATGGATCTATTATGTTGCAGCATTGGCCTACAGAATCAAATCACAGACATTCCTACCATGTCTTTGGGTCATGACAAATTTGTTAAATATTGGGATAAGCTTGGTGTAGTTAGTAGATTGGCCATAAGAGAGGGTGTTAAAGTAATTATTATTTAGTAATGGCCGATTAGTTATTAGTCGTAGGGTTTAATAAAGTTGTTTTGACTTAAGGATGTGCGTTATTTTTTATTCCGGTATTTTTAAAATTTAGCCGCATTTATGATGTGGTTTTTTTTCCTTCATTGTAAATTGTAATGTCACTAATCACATACAAGAAATTTTTCACTTTTTATTAATCAATGAATATCTTGGTTGTCTTCATGTGCTCAATTCCTAGAATGTAATGGACCAATCCAAGCAAGCCTTTATAAGTCTTCCAAAAAGTTCATAGAATGAACAATGTTCTCTCCATTTCCCTTCTTTTTACACACATGGCACTTATATTGGTGGGAAGTGGAATGGATTCTCTTCATTGGTATTTCTTGCAAATTATTGATGTCACTCAAATGAGCCAAATAGTGCTCTTTTGAAGGATTCTATGCCTCTTTTTTGTTCATCTCATCATGTGCTATTTTCTTTGTTTCTTTTACAAAGAAAAACATCATATAGGTGTTTAATTTCCAGTCATATCTTTTTTCTAGAGCATATCGCTCTATTTCTTTGGAAACAACAAAATTTGCTCTTTGCCAGCCCAAGCTTGTTTAGGCTGGACTAGAGCAGTTTTGATGCTTATCATAGTAGAAATGGAAACAAATGGGATGGAGCAGCTCTTCTTTGTTTCTACTGCTGAAGGCTGCAAGTCTTAATTTGCTTTTTTCTTTTCAAGTCTTCCAAAAAGTTCATGGAATGAACAATGTTCTCTCCATTTCCCTTCTTTTTACACACATGGCCCTTACATTGGTGGGAAGTGGAATGGATTCTCTCCATTGGTATTTCTTGCATATTATTGACGTCACTCAAATGAGCCAAAGAGTGCTCTTTTGAAGGATTTTATACCTCTTTTTTTTGTTCATCTCATCATGTGCTATTTTCTTTGTTTCTTTCACAAAGAAAAACATCATATAGGTGTTTAATTTCCAGTGGAGTAGCAGTCCAAAATCGCTACAAAGTGACTGAAAAGGCTCTGGAGATTATCTGTTTCTAGGGCATATTGTTCTACTTCTTTGGAAACAACAAAAGTTTCTCTTTGCCAGCCCAAGCATGTTTTGGTTGAGTCAGAGCAGTTTTCATGCTTATCATATTAGAAATGGAAACAGATGGGATGGAGCAGCTCTGCCTTGTTTCTACTGATGAAGGCTGCTAGTCTTAACTTGCTTTTTTCTTTGGTTGACATGTTTCATTTTTAAACATTTTATTTTTGTCTCTATACCAAGATTTTGGTAATGGCAATCTTACTGCCAACAGCTCAATAAGTAGTTTTTATTCTTTGGCTCGAGAATGGTGAAGTTAGCTTAATTCTTTCATTCTTCTTGATAGTCTCTCAAATGTATTATTTTCATTTGAGAGTTGAATGCAAACTGCTTGAAATGTTTGTTTTATCTATAGCTTAATTTCTCTTGGTTTTCATTGTAGGTGATATGGCGTTTTCCTTCAGATCTGATCTTTATTCATGTAGAGAAATCTAGATATAGGTGGATCGAAAAGGGATTGACAACAACAACTGATGATGCTGATGTTCCTTATTTGCTTGCTGTCACTGTTGATGGATGTGTTTGGTTTATGCCTGTTTGTCCTGAACATGAAACCGCAGAAAGGTATATGAGCAAAGTCTAGACCAAATTTTCAGATACATTCAAAAGCTCTTGTGATAAGTTTTATTATTAATAATATTCTGTTGACACAAAATTTCAGGTGCCCCTTGATGGAAAAACAAAATATTTCTTAATATGGCTTGGAGTAAGCAATGTTGAACAACTGTAGATTGATTTTATTATTAATAATATTATGTTGACACAAAATTTCAGGTGCCCCTTGATGGAAAAACAAGAAAATTCTTAAGATGTACTATGAATTTCCATACATGTACAATGTAGAAACAACACTAAGGTTGTATTTTGGGGACAAAGAAGTGCCAATGTCGTATGGTTGCAATGAGAAGTTGCCATATGAGGATGTTTAGGCATACTGAATAACAAGAGGGAGGCCATACACAGAGAACATGAGACTTCCTTAACATTGCTACTGTTGTACAAGGAAGAACAAGTTGTCATCCGAGATGGTATTAAGTGGTCGTATGGGTGTACAAGGAAGAACATGACGCCATATGGGATGTTAAAGAGGCCGTACGAGTGCAAGTTGGAGTTGTCGTATACAAAGTTGCCATACACAATGAAGTTGTAGATGGGGCCGTATGTTGTGAAGCCTTGTACCTGCCAATTGCTGCCGTACCCTTCTTGTCAAGAATGAGTTATAATGCTTCAGCCGAACATAAAGAAACATACTCTCATTGAAAATGAAAATGACAATGTGGTCAAGAGTGTGGAATATAAAGTGGAAAAAGGGAAGAGAATATCTTTGCTTTTTTTTTAATATCCCATTTTAATTTTTTCTGTTTCCTTGCATTTGTATTTTTCTGTTACACATTAATTTGGCCCTTTTGATACTTGCTTTTTCCAACACTTAATAATAATTTTTTCGGGCACACTAGTATACTAGCTTTTGGTTTAAATACTTTCCAACTACAATAATTTAATAAAAATTCTCTTTCTTCACACTTTTCCAACTTTCATTCTCTTTATTTGAATTTTCTCTGCCATAGCGTGCTATAACAATTTTTTTCCTGAAAATTTTTCATTTTTGATTTTTTCAAAATTTCTCTTTTTCCATTTTTCCATTTTTTGCTTCTTATTTTTTCCACCATCTTCAACATTAATTTTTCTCTTTGCTCATCTACACCCATCTGATGGTCTAACTTTCACCTCCAAGGTGTGCCGCCACCAACAGGTGTATGCCGACCTTTTATAACAGTCATCTTTGCAATAAGTGTCCACACATTGTAGATCAAAGATTTTATCAAGCAGAGGGGCGGACCTCATATCTTTGTAGCTTCCATCAACATTTCGCACACCATATTATTGGTACCATGTAGCCGTTTCACCATTAATATCTGTTGGCCTTGTTGGATTTGTTATGACTCGCCAGAGTGAATGTGATGTTGGTAGTGGCAGGGTTTCCATGTCCTTGAGGCAATATTTGATGATATCTTCGTTATGTGCATCTTGCTCACAAATGAACCAGCCATCCACCTTACGATTGCTTTTAGACATGGTCTGTTCTTTTCCCAATATTTATTAATTTCAATCTCCGCTTCTCCACCATCCTCAAGTTTCACGTCTTGTGCGGCTTGGTCCTGCTTCCTCTTTCTCTCGACTTCTTCATTTATGTCATATGCTAGATATCCTTGGCGCTCACCTTAATAGGGTGTAATTAGCTCCCTATAGCCATACATGCATCACCATATTGCCGATGTTCCAAAAAGAGTGTTTATTAGATGCTTGTGTATTTGGGGCACAACAATTCCTTCAACGTACTTTCTTACGGGTCTCTCCTTGACTAGTTTCTTGTCTCCTCCCTCAACTTAGTCCTCTTCTGGTACGAACCCTTGTTTTGTTATCACCGGGTTTTCCTCTAGTGTCTGGTCCCTTCTTATTGTCTAGTCTCTTTTGTTTGTGTAGCCCAAAATGATGATCTTTATGGTAGGTCCTCTTCTCCTCCAGTAAACCTTTGGCTTCGATTTGTTGATATCATCTTGTATTTGTGTGTCGTTCAAAGTTGCCAACTTGACTAATTCATTTTTTGCCAACTTCCATTATTTTATAGGGTCCCAACATCGAACTTTGAACATCCTAGGTTTAAACTTGTTATGACCATTATATTTCAAAACCAATAGCCTTGGCTGGAAGTTCATTCCTCGGAGATGTTTGTCGTGCTAGAACTTCTATTGGTGTTGCATGGTTTCGGTGGTCCACTGTGCCATTACCCTCTGTTCATCTAGCTTGCTCAGGGTGAATAGTTGTTCCTTCAAGCTCTTGGTGTCGCCAAGACAGTTCTCGACAACAATTCACAAGCTAGGAATCCTGTACTTGGTAGGGACCATTGCTCCCTATCTGTACCTCAATTGGAACGGTGTGTACCTCGTTGTTACCTTGTATGTTGTATGGTAGGCCCATAGTACAAATGACCAAAACTAGCACCTTGTTTGTTCACTCGGCTTGGCTGTTTGCTCTTGGGTAGTTGAATTAGATAGATTGTGAAAATTTCTGAATTTTGTCATCATCAGTCAAATGACATGATTGACGAAGTGTACTCCTTTGTCACTTGTTATTTCGATAAGAATGCTATATCATGTAACTATCTGCTTATAAATGAACGTTTTTGTATTGATGGTTGTATTGTCTGGTAGTGCCCTTGCCTCCACTCCCTTTGTAATATATTGATTGGCTACCACAATGTATTGGCATTTATACACTTAGCCGACCTTCAATGGGTCAATGATGCCTAGGCACCATTGCACAAAGAGTTCCTGCAGGTGCGAGGGGAATAATGACATAGTCTCTCTTGAGGGGTTTGCCAACTCTCTAGCAGGTATCACATCCAACCACCCACTCTTCAGCATTTGTGTGTACTGTTAGCCACCATAACCTTGCCAATAAGACTTTACATGTTGTAACATTGGGTCCTTTGTGGTCTCCAACCAGGCTTTTGTGTGCTTCCTTCAGTGCTCTGGGTATCTCCTCGTGCATGGCACATCTTTGTAGCACATGGTCATGACCCATTTTATACAATAGACCATTTATAAGCTAAAAGGTTTTACTCTTGAGAGCCAATTTCCTCCTCTCGCCTAGCGACATCTCCGTCGGGAAGGTAGAGAAGACAAGTACTCATCGATGCTTTCATACTATGGTAGTAGTGTTGCAATCTAAAATAAACGAGCTTGGAAAGTCCTCGTGCACACTATTAGTGTGGCTCTATTAACTTGATTGTTGACAACCAGTTAGCAATGACATGGCTTGTTCCTGGTTGTACGATGATCTAAATGTGAACTCTTGCAACAAGTGTAGGCACATGGTTACCCATCCCTAAATGATCGACTTGTTCACCAGGTACATGAGGGCTTGACGGTCTACATAGAATGTGAAGGGCATCACCAGTAGTTAATGGCACAACTTTTGCATAGAGTACACCATTAATAGTGCCTTCCTTCAGTCGTACTACTGTTCTTCTCTTCCTTCAAAAGTAGCCAGTTGGCAAAGAACACTAGATGATCCAACCCTAATGATTCCGAATGTGCAAGTGTAGCCATGATAGCTTAATTTGAGGCATCTACATGCATGTGGAACTCCATGTTCTAGTTTGTGTATCTCAAGATAGGTGCACTGACTAATTTTGACTTGAGTACACTAAAAGCCTTTTCTTGCTTGTCCCCCCATGTGAATGGTTGTTGCTTCCTCGTCAGCATATCCAACAGGTATGAAATCTGGGCAAAGTTCTTGATGAACCTTTTGTAGTAGCCAATATGCCCAAGGAAGGATTTTACCCTTGTGATGTGTAATGTCCCCACCTCATAGGTTGATTAAAAATTGATTCCTTGATGTGTGAACCTGCAACAATTGTTAGTAGATTTCATACAAAGATATATATATATATATATATATATATATATATGTTCTAATTCTCAACTAGTTCCCACCAAATCCTTAGGGAGAGCCCAAAATCAGGTTCCTAGCTCTCTGGTGGGGATCTCCAAGGGCTGTAGTCGCCTTATGATTGAAACTAGAATGGTCCTCAACTATTCACCATCTCATTTTGATCCATCTCCACTAAGGCCTCTAGAATAGCCAACATTGGTTTATCCATTGTTATAAGTCCTAGGAAAAGATTCCATCTCTTCCCAAGCCTTATGGATATTCACCAAGGTGTATCCCTCTGTCACATATGTATATGTATTTTCCATTACCAATATATATGGTCTCTAAGAGATTATCAAAATCTCTCTCTAAATTCCAACTTGGAATCATGACATTCACTAAGAATCCCCTCCAAGCATAGCTTGGATCGTTCTTGACATTCATTTAGAATGCCCTCCACCAAGCAGAGCTTGGATCATTCTTGACATTTGCTAAGAACACCCTCCACCAAGTAGAGCTTGGATCATTCTTGACATTCGTTAAGAATGCCCTCCACCAAGCAAGGCTTGGATCGTTCTTGACATTCGCTAAGAATGCCCTCCAGCAAGCAGAACTTGGATCGTGTTCAATAAGTAAACAAATAATTGTTATCAACATAAGATACCTCCTTTTAGATTTTGATTGCTGTGGTCTGATAAAAAGACCCTCTCTTAATCACTTATTGCTATCTAAGAACTTGGCTCCCTTTTGTCGATTTGAAATGGACGGCTGTTATTCTTATCTACTGTTGTGCTAGTCTTGATGCGATCTTCATATCTCATTGAGGAGATACATCTCTTTAAAAGATATATCCCTTTAGAGGATCATATCTCCTGATTGCTGTCATATTATTTCACATCTGACTTTCTGATCATAAATCAAATATCTCTTTCCATATGACTATCCCTTCTTGGATGCCTTCTAAATTGAGAATTCCTCCTTTTTATACCTTCCATAATGGAAAGGTCATACCTTGTTGTCTTAAAAGAATACACCTATTTGTAATTGCTGTCCCTTTTAAAGAGACACAACTCTTCCATAGACAATCGCTGTATCCAAAATGGGTTATACCTTCTAAAAGACACTCTCGTTCCTCATTTAATGATTATTATATTTTAATTTAATTAATATTTAATAGGAAGCGATCACTATATTCTCTTGTGATTGCTTATTAATCACTATAGATCAGTCTTTACTTAATATAGTGGCACACTATCAGAGCCTTAGATAAAATATAGAGAAGCCCCAATATTGATGATGGAATATATTTTGGGTCCTCTTGAATCTCTTTAGTCGCTGTCGCGAACTCCTTTTTCTTCATATTTTCATTTATATCTCCCTTGCCATCTTCCCATTTTCTCCAATCCATTCTCCAAATCATTGAAGTGAATGCCTCCTTATATCTTATTTCTGGATGATGAGACATGTCCAATTTCTTTTAATCACATTTCTTTATAACTAATCTCATCCTTTCATTGGGTTTAGAATTCAATCATTCACTACTGCCATCGAACATATCCGTATCTGCTAGTGTAATTGCAAGTTTGTAATTTTGTTCTTTAGGGGGAGACTATTGGTCGAATACTCCTATCCCTTGATATAACGTCAATCCCTTGGGTCGCTGTAATCACCTTCCTTTGTAATCATGGATTGTATTGGTCGAATACTCCTATCCCTTGATATAACATCAATTCCTTGGGTAGCTGTAATCACCTTCCTTTGTAAACATGGATTGTCTCAATTTCCTTGTCTTTAGCCAAGCCGTCATTACTGCTCAATGATTTCCGTAATACTTATTGTACAACTAAGGAAGAGGTGAGAACAAAATATAATATGTATTTAGCTAACCATTTTGTGCGCCAATAATGAAGAAGACCACCTTTGATAGTAATCGTTTGCACCTTTAACAATTTGCGATCAATAATGGTGGTTATGATTAATCATAGATTAGTCGCTCTTTTTACTAAACCAATATTCTTGACTATTACTGTCAATACTATCTTAAGTTGCTGTTCATTAATCAATGCTTGTCCAACTTATCCGAATTGCTGATATTGCAAATGATTAACACCAATCTTAATCAATTGATCGATCAATTGTATAATCGCTGTTATTTCTAGCATCGTTAATTTCAAATAACCCAATAGTCTCTATTTTAAATATTTATTTCTTGATAGATCCTCCTTACATCGGTTTATCCTCTTTGGCCATTCTTTGATATTGGAAGTATTCATCCAACATTTGCTGAAGAATTCTTCATTGTAACTCAAGACGGTCATTGATTTCCATTGCTTAGAAATGTTTGCTTCTTTCATATGTAAATGACTGTAATCAATACACTTTATTTGATTATTATATTTATATATATATATATATATATTAAATATTATAATTTATATTAATTATTATAATTTATTTATTATTTGTTTATTTACTGTTATATTTTAATATTATTATTTATTATATTCTCTTTCGGGAAGGGGACATCACATGTCGTTCTCGAGTGCCTCCATTTGTATGATGACCCCTATCTTCCCATGTTGATCTTCAGTCCTTCCTTGTGAACTATCCAAGTAACTTGCCTCGGGGCACCATGAATCTGCACTTTTTGGATTCAGTGCCTACCATTTCCTTCGACACCTCTCCATGCATTCTCTAAGTCATCTCAAGTGAATGCCCTACCCACTGTATATTGACTAGTTGTCGAAGAAGACTTGAAACTCCTCACTGATATCTTGACAAAAATGTGTAAAATGATCCACTGGAAGGTTTTTAGGGCGTTGCATAAGACAAATGGCATCTTGTTGTACGCTTATATTCCATCCTCCACTATGGAGGTAGTCTTCTGTTTATCCTCTTTGACAAAACTTATTTGCTTGTACCTCGAGAATTTGTCCATAAACGAGTATATCTCATGACCAACAACTTCTTCCAAGATGGTGTTGGTAAATGGGTTTGGGGATGGATCCTCGATAGTCATTGCATTCAGGCACCTGATGTTTGAGGGAAATTATAATTGGAGAGACCCACTCACTCGTTTCTACTTTATAAATTATGCTCGTATCTAACATCTTCTCAATTTTGTTGTGTAACTTGGTGGCATAACTTTTATTCATCTTGTAGGGTCTTTTTTGTATTGGTTGTGCACAAGTACAAGGGGGATTTTGTGTATGCGGAGCTCGAGTGGTATACCCTTTAGATCCTTGTACATTTAGGCGAGTGTGTCTTTATATTCCATGAATATCTTGAATGCGACTGTCTTCAATACAGAGTCCTAGTCGTCTTTGACGAAGATGACCTTTGGGTTGTCTTCATTACCCAAATTTATCTTCTTTACACTCGACTCCTTGTATCTTATTATCTTGTCTCTTTCAAAGCGATTGCTCGATGTATCCACCTGTGCTACTCCCCCTTGTACTCCTTGTATTTTGGAGAGAACGTATTGCTTTCAACATCTTTGTGGCTGTCATCAATTTCCTCAATTTGTAGCATGTTGCATTTGTAGTGTAAGACTTCATAGTCTTCCATTTGCCAAAGGAATAGTCCATTTAGGGAACTTGTCTCATCTTCAAAACAATCTTCCAACTTGAATACCATTTCATCATTTGGTTCCATACCTTTCCTTTTTTCGTCCATTCTCGACTCTCCATCTTTCGACTCTGATTCAGAGGATGCCATCTCCTTGCACATCACGTGATTCCTTAGGTCATGGACGTTCTTCCTTCACTCTTGATTGAGAGTATTTCTGCATCCAGTTGTGATCCACTTTGGCAACGATCAACCATGCGTCGTATGCCTTCTTTTGCAACAGGATGACTATGAAGTCCAAGAAAAATTGTTGTGTCCCGATTGTTACTTTTTGTGCCATATGTTCCCAATGGCTTGATATTGTGTTGGTAGGCACCTACCTAATGGAAGGTCAACAATCATAGAGAGTTGATCTTCCGAGGCATTTCCAAGCATCTTCCAATAACACATTAATTCCTCAGCTGTTGTCAATGATGGTGTTTTTCAAGTTCTTCCCCATTATTCCCATCGCGATGACGACAAACTTCCTCTTGATGCTCGCTGTCAACAACATGGGATCATAATCCTAGTACGTTCAAGTGGTGGTTTCACTGTCGGTTCCTCTTGTGGCTTACATTGGTTTTGATCAACTGTGTTGTCACCGATTATATTAGTGATTCCATTTTTAATTGTGGGGGCTTTGTAGATTATAGGTATTGTTGTTTGCAACACCTATTGTACTATATTCTTCTCAGATTCCAATTGTGGTGGAGTATTGACCACTTCATTGGAGGTTCTCTCATTTGCCATTGCTTGTTCCATGTTGGCTTTAGCTTCTCAAAGTCTCCTCTGTATGAGGATTTGGGTACACTGCCTTCTTTGTTTGTAACTTGATGGTTGCTAGAACTTCCACGTCCGAATCCTCCACAATGAGCATATTCACCCCTTTTTGCTTTGGATAGTCGGTGTCTTCGTGATTCCCTGGTCTACATCACTTGCAAGACATTCTCGAGTTATTTTGGCCTCTTTGGCACTCTCGGGCAAAGTGAACCCATTCGTCACACTTTCGACACTGAATTATTGGTCTTGCTTTCACATTGTACTGTATTCTACTTCTTGGGCCACTGTTGTTATTGTTGTTGTATCGATTATTATTTCCTCGCTTGTTGGGGTACCCGCCATGTGATGCACTAGAGTTGGCAGGTGGTTTTGGTGGTGTGGTCAGCGGGGGATGATTTTTCCCTTTGAGTAAATAAAACTTGTGAGCTTCTTGTCTTTAGATTGTATGGGCATTCCTTGATGGAATGTCTTAGTACTTGACAGATGTCGTAGAACATTTTTTCGAACAAGTTGTTTTTATGCGACCTTTACAATCGGTGCACCACATTTCTTTGTTTTCCTTGGAGTTCTTCTTGACCTTTAGCTCCTTCACCATGCACATCATATCTTGCCGCAAGTATTGGACAATTTTGGATTTATCGTCACTATTGTCTTTGGAACTCTTGTTATCATCCATTTTTCCTTTTCTGTGGGAGGATTTTTTGGCTTTGCTTTCGATGTCCATTGCCTGGTTGTACGCATTGGCGTACAATGACAAGGGTACTACCTTCATTTTCTTGTGTAGCAAGGGGATTAATCCCTCGATGAACCCCCTTTTCTTTAGATCGTCGGCTAGTTGGTTCTCCAATTTGACCAATAGCTCTTTGAGCCTACGATTATAAAATCGTACATTGTCATGCTTCCCTTGTTTGGTGTTGTAGATTTCGGCCACAATTTGATTATATCCCTTAACAATTTAAACTTTTCTTCAAATGCCTTCTTTAGAGCTTCCCATGAATATGTGGATCTCTCATCCAACTCTACGTGCCAATCGATATCTATTCCTTGTAATGTTGCGGGAAACACTCTTAGCCAATAATCCCTATCCTCTTGACCACTTACTATCCAAATCATTTTGTATGTCTTGTACTACTGTATTGAGTCATCCAATCCATTCCCTATAAACTTTGGGGGGTTTTTGCCTTTCATCTTGTGTATTTGCAAGGGAGTTACCATCTTTCTTGGTCAGTATATACCCTGTGCCGTGGACTTGGTTGGATTATTTTGCACTCGATGTTCTAGTGCTTCACTTGCACTTATGATCACGTTCGAGTCCCCTACACGTCCACCCTCAACATCCCTTCCACCTTAGTTACCTTCCTCTTCATTCCTAGAGTCTCTTCCAGGGTCTTCAACTCAGGGCCTCCAAACCTTGGTTCCTTCGATATGGATATAGTGCATGTTGCTCTCTAGTATCTTCGCAAACTCGGTCTCAGTATTCTCCTCTTCCTTTGATAATGATTGCATGGATAGTTTGCCTATTTGATCGACAAGATCTTTGTACGCTTCATCAGGGAGTGGTAGGTGTCTTGCATGTTCTACCCAATCACTCTTCATCTGTCCACCACTAGTGAGATTCTTTCTCTCCTACCAACTATGGTTGCGACTGATTCTTTGGCTTGTGCTTCACCACGAATCTGGGCTTTCTACTTTGGCGATTCTTCTTAGCCATCATCTTCGCTCATTTTCTTGTCTTAGCCAAAAGGATCTTACCAATCCTTCTGTCACTTCTAGATTGCTTGGTGTACATCTATCCTTGTTTGGTTATACGGGCATTAATGTTTGGAGGTACATTTTCTAGTAGTGTCATGTTCTTCTTCCTTCCTTCGGTTTCATACTTTATATGGCTGCAATATTTGTTGTCTTTTTTGCTCTCGACCCCTTTCCTCTTGAAGTTCTTGAAGCGTAATGAAGTTATGTGTGAGCAACCTTGGTGATCTTTGAAGGAGATGGTCGACTTCGTCATTCATTGTTAGACTATCCTAGGTTATGCTCCCGGAGATGTCTCGTTGGGGAGCCTTCCTTTGAATGCAGTTTATAGACACTTCCCGCAAGTATGTGAAGTCCTGAGTCAATTTGTCTTTTGACGTGTATTCCTCCTCTTCAGGTTCAGTTACTTCTGGTTCTAAAATGGGTTGGCACATTACATTGCCATCTTGCTTGTTTGTGATCAGGCTTCATATGAGAAATGACACCAAATGTTTACTTGAATAAGGTTATGTTACTTAACATACAGAGTAAACGAGAATGTAACTTACAAAACAAAGACATCAATTGCAAACACAATTTTCAAAAAGATAGAGCATTTATTCCATTTAGTTTGATATGCAATGTGTACATGGTAAATCACAGATGGTCCCCGACACATACAAAATTAGCACATATATAGTAGTCCTTGGTTGTTTAAGATTACCAACCGTTAGGAACTGTCAACTAACCAACCCCTTGTTGGGGACTAAAAATCCAATTACAAACATAGTTTACTTGGCTTATTCGGCTGCCTACAACATCTTTGGGCTGGAAAGAAAGGTATGTGCTTAAATTGTTTAGCCACCTTTTTGGTGATTACTTCATTGTTGCTTGTTCCTTAGATTTCTAAACATGTATCACACTCTTTCCTTGAACGAGAACTTAAGACAACCATGACTGAAGCATATTTACCTGAATGAATAATCATTTCTCAGATTTAGCGATTTCTGAGCTGCTTGAAAGTTAGGAGTCGATTGATTAAACTCTTAGATTTGTTGCCAAAGCCTATGTAAATCTAGTTATGTGGGTATTGAGTATTCATTTAATATTAGTTCTCCTCCTCCTAGGTCAAAACTGATTTTCCATAAAATTGGTTTCAAGATTGTGTTTACTAGCTACTATTTGTTAGTATCTCTAAAAATGGTTATAGTGGAGCTCACTTTCCAATGACAAATGTTGGTTGTGAAGTCTTATCCAAGTATTTTGGTAGAAGGTATTAGGTCGCCTTCAATCTCTAAGAATGTGATTCCTATTAAAGTGCTAGATGGAGGTCTCTTTATAAATTGGACGCTTGTGCCACTTTCTTGAAGGCTTCCTCCGTGTTGGCCACATAGGTACTCATTATATGACCGTGTAAATCACATACAATCCCAACAATTTCCACATTGCCTGGGTTTCAATCATTTACTTCAAATCAAGTTTTTGGAATGGCACAATATGATTTTTAGTCACAATGATGTATAGTGTGCTTTGGTGCTCATAATCCCAATTGCCCTATCTCAACAGGGCTCATCAGTATTATGGACCAGTTAAGTAAACTCCAGTCTATATATATTATATTTTTGTAGTTCATTGCATGATTGTTTTCTTTAATAAAAATCTTTATGGGTCCTTTCAAGCTAGAGTCAATAGCATATAAATGGTAATAGATGAGTAATTGTGTTGAAATTTGACTTGATATTTCCCTTGTGCTACATAATAACGATGTCTTGGGTTGAGATTGAGGTGGGGTAGTATAATATGAAGAGAAGCTGCAATTTGTGTCCAATAGTCACCTAGAGATGTGGGGTATGAATACAGGGATAGGGATACCATTTTGATTTAGAGTATGGTGGTCTATGAGTAAGGATATTACTATATTGTAATTGAGCATAGTCACTGAGAGTTGTGGGAACAACTGTTGAAATGGGGTCCTTGTCCTTGATCCCGAGTTTGTTGATGAAAATGATTCATACTGTTAGCAAGAAAATATTCTATGAACATATGCAATGTTATCTTAGTTGTGAGATATTGTAAATTATTAATAGTTGGTTCATGCTGCACACATTTGAAGACCTTTAACAATGAGAATTTTATTATATTTTTATCTTTAAAGAATGCTTCCTATGTTTTGGCAAAAAAACATTAAAGCATCATAGTTAGATGTAAAGTCTCGTCCTATGGAAGTTAGGAAGGAAAAGATTTGATCATTTGTCCCATGGAACAAAGAGTCTAAACCCTTTTGTGTAAGTTAAGCCTGACTTTTGGCTTTAGCTTGCTTTATCAAACCATTGTAGAAGTATTGAATTTTGGCTTTAGTTTTCATAACCAAAACCCTTTAATAATATTTAACTTTTGCCCTAACTTGCATGAAGAGTTGGGTATTGACTATTGACTATTGACCTCATGAAAAATAACCTTGCATTTTGTTTGCCCCCCAAAAAGAGAAATAAAAGACAACATTATTGAAAAATGTATGATGCAACTCTCTCCGAGCACCTTTGATCATTTTATTGTTTCCTAAAATAGAACTGTGCCACGAGAGAGGGGCAATGGGCATTAATTGAGTTCTACCAGAAGTCATGTCAAAAAGGTATTATAATGGACTTTTTTAGAAGAATGCCTTAATATTTCTTCTCCTACATCAAATACATAAAGATTGGAATGCCAGCTTTATTGAGCTTTGTTTTGTTGACAGAACTGTTTGAAACTTAAACACTACCTAAAACTTTGTTTGTAGAAGAACATGTAAATTTTCAATGAGTCCAACATCTTTCTTCAGGTTCACAAATCAATTTAGAAAGTTCCTGGAAGACGAGATTGTGTACATCGTGCAAATTTTGAGTTTGATTTAATTTTTTCTGTGTGCCATCGATAAAATTATCCCAATGGATAGAGTCTAGTTCTTCCAATTCTTTTCCCAATAACACGGGAAAATGCCAAGTAGGCCTCTATGGAAAGAAAAAGCCCAGGTACACTTGCTACAAAAGTTAAGCATTATGTGGCCCCATCATAATTCCAGTTAAGATGGTATGTGAGCAGTTGTGAGGTAGTCTAAGTTCTCTTAAGTGGCACTGATCATAATAGACTAATGCCTTTATGTTCCCAATTATATCACATATTTTGAATTTGGCCTTGATTTTAAGGTTGTATTGGGCTTTAAGTACTCTTTGGCATTAGAATTTTGCAGTGGAGCTTCCCTAAAACTGACTATAGGATATCTGCAAGAACTACAGATTTGGTCCTAATGTGTGTGATGCCTATATCTTGTTTACCCCTTGGAGAGTGCACATACCCCAAGACACGAGGAAGTCTTTTAACCTGCCTTGTGCTTCCGAAATAAATCTTTGCAGCAAGAAGTGTTCAAGTATGCTCTGCTGCAGTTTTACTTTGCATCATTAGCCAAAAGATAGATTTTGTTTTCGGTCGAACTTTGGAGTCATAGATTCTCAAATATGGTTCCTGATCAAGGCACTGGGCAAGGTTTATTTGATATGCAATTTACTACTTGTCAGCTGTTTGTGCAGTGCAGTTGCCATTAAAGTGAGGCCCCCCTTGGAGCACATCCTCTGGAGAGGTGCAAATAAGCTGCTTGGTTATCAATTTTGATAAGTGTCATCAGGAGGGTGATTCATATAAGAACAAATCAGCTAATATCATAGCATTTTTTTGGATTAATAAATTGGGGTCTAGAGTTCTATAACCATGAATTTCCTTGTATTCTCTAGCTTCTCAATCTTGCTACAGTGTCATCTGTTTATTGGTATGAGTAGGAGGGGCAAATCTTTCTATTTATATATTGAAAGTTTTGTTGTATGTCCATCACACATTTTCCAAAAATAGTTTTTTAATCTTTAACATATCTGATGGAAATCACTTAGAGGACCTTGATGCAGCCAAAAGGAATGACAATAATCAAGATTGAGTATAATTATATATAAGTTATTTTTCATCTATTGAAGATTATCCATGCTTGACCATAGTTGAACTTCAAGCAACTCTAATAACTAATTTTTGGTTGAAGACCTTAAGGATTGACATAATGCCTTTCCTGTTGAGCTAAACATCTCTGAGGTCCTTGGACCTGTCAGAGACATGAGAATTGTTGGAAAAACAAGTGAGCCTTTTCCCAAATTTAGAATAACTGTAACTGTTATTGGAGTTCCACATGTTTGTTTGGAGCTCCACAGGAGTTTTGTTTACAGTCATATCTCTCATCCCTACCGTACAGGATCAATGGTGCATAATTTTTCTGATCACATTCCTTGATTGCACATTATCTCCATAAATGTTGTTGTTTGAATGTTTGAAATTGAACTTAAGTAGAACCAGTGCTTTAACAGTTGTGTCAGGGCTTGTGTTTCAGATAATATGTACATTTGCACATGAACACTCTGAAGGGTTTGGTTATAATTATTGTTTCTATTCAATATTTATAAAATCTGTCACTAATGCGTGGATGACATAACATGAAACTCTTACCACAGATGGCTTCTAGGAATTCTGCCAGACATGCTCAGTTTTGAATTTTTTATTTGCAGGCCTTTCAAGAGAAAGAAGAAGAACCGCTCAACAGAATCTAAGGTGGTCCCAAGATTTAATAAGGATGAATGGGGATTATTTGAAGATATTGACATTTATGAAAGCATGGATTGTGATGCTAGTATACCTGTTTCTGGTGATAAAGATGGTTCCTCAAATATCACGAATCTGGATAACCCCAAATTTTCCAATAAAGCGACTTCTACAAAGCAAATGAGTGCATCTAAAAGTTGTCAATTATCCT
The DNA here is from genome assembly GCA_018584345.1 of Thuja plicata. Classification (NCBI taxonomy): domain Eukaryota; kingdom Viridiplantae; phylum Streptophyta; class Pinopsida; order Cupressales; family Cupressaceae; genus Thuja; species Thuja plicata. Next base: position 807,753 of record MU224017.1, read on the forward strand.
TGCAAATAAAGCAGTTGATGGTTTCTTCCTCTGAGACAGTCATAGATAAGGCAAGACCCAGGATGGTTATGCAGGAAAAAATGATCGGATGTGTTCAAGGTGCTTGTTTTGCTTGTTTTGGACCTCAGGATATTGTAAGCAAAAGCATGCAAACATGTGCAGTTTACTGTCAAAGTTGAAATGGGTGATTCCTGTGGATTTGAATTTCTGATTCAACAGAAGATTTCACATTTCATGCTGCTCTTTGTCTGAAATGATTTTTATTGAGCTGATATGTTCTTTGTAGGTAATTGTTGTGTCGACATGCGGTATGGAAATTTTTCAGGCTTCATCAACAATGGGAATGTCTTCAACATCTTTTAAGATCGTAAAGTCTATTAATGATGATAATGCTTTATCAAGTCAGCCTACTTGTGGGCTAGTTGTGACTTCTACAGAGAGTGTCCCCAGTGGAAATAAAGAGATGATGGTTGTGCTACATGACAAACTTTTTGGTGCTTTTTCGGATGGGTTGAGTGGTGGGAAATCTTCACACTTGCTACTTAAAGGTCCATAGGTTTCCCCATTACATATTCTGCTTCTTGTGGCAATTTCTTGTCTATTTATTTGTTTGATAGATGCTGGATTCTCACCAAGATTTAGCTTTACCTTTTTGTTAGAAATTTAGAATGTTTATAGTGTGTAGCTATTGTAGTGATTCTTTTTGAGCATTACAATGCAATCCTTAATTCAGCAAAGCTTTTTATTATTTAGGATTATCTCATAGGCTGGCTACTGATGTCGAGATATGTCAACTCAATTTTTCGATGCTGTCAATTCATTATCTTGTTTACATTATGAAGCTTTTGGTTTAGGACCAATTATTCAGTGGATGAGACAAGATTAAGTTAGATACACTCGTGTCCTGTCCTGACTGAAGCAAGTTCTTGTCAGATGAAGATAAATTAGCCTTATAGTAGTAGAAATGTCATAGCTAGATTTACTAATAGGAAGTTGCAAGTTCTAAGAAGATTTCTAAACTCAAAAGAAGATCAGAAATGGATTGTAAGGACTTTTAAAAAATTAAAAATGCTATGCTAGTAGCATATCTATCAAACAAATAATAGGATTTTGGAAATGGATGGAGATGTATGAATATGAGTAGGAGGTCTATATATAAATTAGATGTATGACTCGTTATGATGTGATCAGTCAGCTCGTGATTTTGAGTCATACTGTAGGAGAATCATTCTATAGTATATTCACACAGGTTTAGCATTGGTTCTAAAGTGATTTATCATAAAATTATTTTAAAATACTATTTGCATACCTTCTAGATTAAAAAAAAACAAAGATGAGAATACTAAATAGTTTGGAACTAATCATGTCATAATCCATCTGTCTTCTTGCTCTTTTTTGTTGTTGTACCATTGTAAAATGCTCTTCCATATTTGCTGGATTTTTTAATCAGATTGTCACAGAGAATATTGGAGATGAAATCTGAATCCTCAATCTTCTTCTTTTTAATACCAACTCAGGTGATACTGATGGGTGTGTATATATGACTCCATTGTTCTTCCAAGACATTGATGTTCCTTCTTCAAGGGTATTGTGCAATCTTGGGCAACCTATTTTGGCATTGCTTGCCATCTCTTCAGGAAATGCAACAACTAATTCTGAAGCAATTGGGAATAGAAAATCTGAAAGAGTGAAAAATCAACAGCTTTCAGAAGTCAGGGATACTCTTTTAGTAGTAGGCCAATATGGTCGCATTGTGGCAGTATCTTGCAGTAAAATATTGGACAGTACATCATGTATTATTCCAAGCGTTTGTGCTGACAAAAGGTCTTTTGAAATTGAGCTGGATAGAGACAGTTTTGAAATTTGTGAGTGGAAGGTCCAGGCACCGCTTACATCTGTTTGTGTGTTAGGTTCAAAGCATCTATGCTACTGTGCTAGATCTGAAGGTTTTATCTCAACATTGTTTGAGGACAGAGATGCCCAGAAGTCTTATGGTATGGTTACAGACAGCCTGCCAAACAAAGATGATAGGCATGGGAAACATCAGATTGGATCACAAAGTAAAACTGGTAATTCAGAATGGGCAAGGTGCAGTTTGAGAGAGAAACTATCCACCAAGAAACTGCCAGTTGCAGATGCTGTTATTGGTGTAGCAGGAAAGGACATTTCTGAATCTAATATGAGTGGTAGACCTATTGTTATTTTGACTGCCCGAGGGCGTATTCTAGGGGTAGAAATATCTAATACTGCTCCGATTCCTGAGGGATATTATGCTGGAGCAATGCCTAAAAGGAGCTGGAGAACTTGGGAGTCGGACATGGATGCAAATGTGAAGGTAAAATAGAGCACTTCCATTGAAATTGATTCTTTATATGGATATTTTGTGGAGAGTCTATGTTACTAGAAAATTACTCTTGCTCTGAACATTCCAAGATTGAAGTTTGTTTCTATAACTTCGCAGGGTTTGATGAGCATCCTCAATGACATATCAAGAGCAGCTGATCATATTCATCAGTTCAACCATTTCTTGAATCATGCCATTAGTGAATTGGCAGTTTCTTTGAAAGTTGCTATTTCAATATTAACCGATCCTAGTAGAGATAGATTTTTAAGTCCAAAATTGGCCAATGCAAAATATATTAGAAGTATGTCACTCTCACCAAAGTGTAGTATCAAGGTTACTCCCCATTCTGCAATGCTTGTATCATCAAAGACTCTAGCTTTTGATGACTATTATGGTGGTTCAGAAACAAGTTGTGTGGAAAATTTGCTTCAGATGAATAATAGCAGTCTTGTTAGGCTCAGTGTGACTCTTGACAATTGCACTGTGCATCCCCTGTCACCACATTGGATATTAGTGTTGGAGCTTCAAAATACTGGTAAGGAAAATACAAAAGCCATAACTTATTCAAGTATAATCAATAATGGATTTGGTTTAGAACCTGATTCTCAGTGCATTGTAGAGTTTGATGTGAAGGTGCCTGGATTACTTGATGGTCCAGTAAGTATATTGACATATCTTTGCCATCTTTTCGACTACCATAAACTTCTTCATAAACAGTATTCTACAGATGATGAAGAGAAAATAACTACAAGAAGGAAACATCTGAAAGGTTTGACATGTGTTGATGATTCAAAAATTGAGGAGTTTTTTGCTAAACTTGCGCTTGAAGAGGTTCAAAATACATCCAAATCAAGATCTATGCAATCTGATGCTTTTGGATCTGTATGCATCCCTTTATCACAGCACAGAATAGACATTTTATCTATTGTAAGTTCCCCACCGCAGAGGTTTCACCATTCAATAAGTGCATCTCATCTCAGTAATAAGTCTGGTGAATCAAGTGTTGATTCTGCAGAGAAATTTTGCTATGACAATGTTCTAGGGCTCTTTTCTGGCATCTTGAGTTTCACTTTTAAGGAAGCTGAAAAACATTCCAGAACAGATGCAGATACCCTTAACACGTGGAGGGAACTTTTTTTTGAAGATCTCTTGGATAGAGGAAGCCTATCAAAGGTATTAGTTGCCAGTTTTAGGTTATCGATAATAGATTAATATTAAGTTCCTTATTTTCTTTATGGATTGATTTTAGGAAACATAGAATCTATTATTAACTATGGAAAGTTCTTTACCTTGTGGAATGTTTGCATTATCCTTTCTGTCCTCTGTATGGAAACCAATACACATTCTTTTATATGATTCACCATACAATATAGGTCAGAGCTGAGCTGAACTTGTTTGTGGCATGAATTTATCTTTGTTATGTTGAAATGATGTAGCAGTGAGGAATTGGAATATTATAGTTTGCTATAATTTGTGTATGGAGAGCCGTCTCCAAGTATAATATTGAATAAGCTTTCTACTGGTTCCAGCAAGGGACTAAATTGTTAAACTATCAATACTAATGGTAATTTTTTGGTGCGTATAAGCTCATCTTCCATTGGTAGGTTTACAAACTTGTCTACAGAGTTTCAAAAAGTTGATGACAGTATGAGTAGTTATCCAGATTTTCTTTCTAATTACTAAAGAAGTTGGTCTGATAGGATATAGAATGATATAATAGCAATAGCCAATTGCATACAAACAAAATTCTATTGGCTGGAGTATTTATTGCAAGTTCATTGGTGTTCGTACAAGGTTCAGTTGATGGCGCAATAGGTTCGGCCGAAAATTAACTTGATACTCAATATTACCAATTCAAGAAGAGCATTTGACAAAATGATGTGAAGATTGATGCTTAGCACTTGATTGACACTCGCCACTGGGCATAGACACTACACAATTCTGTTGAATCTCTTTTTGTCTCTCGACTCGCAATGTTTCTGTTGTTGTCTACATGATCTAGTATTGATCCTCATAAGTGTCTAACTGTGGGTGCTAATTACTGAAGTTTGTGAATCATGGTCCTGTTGTGAGGTTTTCACACCATCGCCCCATTGCAAATGGGGACCCCCTTTTTTTGCTTTGGTAGGAGCAGTGATCTTAGATGCTCTTAGGTGGTCTTAGATAGTCTTAGCTGGTGGCAATTTTCAAGTCCCCAAGTCTGAGAGATGAGTTTGAACAATTTTGGCCTACTGGGAAGTCAAGTCCGTCTGGGGTGTGAGAGAGAGCTGGGCTAAGTCTGTTAGGGATATGGAATTGAAATCAAGGGATTTGTGATGAAATGAGTTAAAACCTTTTGAAAATCCTCTTTCCAGCTTCAATCGGACCTTAGAAATCCAGGATATGTTTTGGGAGGTAACATTGTTGAAGGCGTGTTGAATCCTGAAATTTGGACAAGTCTGGAATTTTTTTGAAAACCCCCAAAATCTAGAATCTTTATTATAACTCCTATGAAGCTGAAACCTATCTCAAACATCTTGATAATATTTATATAAAACATAATATAAAGTATAAGAAAGGATTCTTATACTTAAATGTTATATTTTATATAAACCAATTTGTCCTTCGAGCTAAAATTTGACTTAGTCTGGATGAAGATAACAAGGGGTAGCGGAATTCCTCTCAGCCTAGAAATTCCCCCAAGGAAATTCCTCTGTTTCTAAAATCTCCGCCCAAGGAGAAGAACAATTTTGGTGAGGATTAAGTACCCAACTCATGAGGATGGAAAAAATTGATGATCAAAGGGATCAAAATAGGGAAATTTTGAAGGCATATAGGAGATGGCGGAATTCCTCTCAGTCCAGGAATTCCACCCATAATCATTCCTCTATCATAAAAATCTCCGCCAAAGAAAAATACAATTTTCTCCATCAAGTTAAGTGGCCAAGTTGTGAGGATGTAAAATTGATCATCAAAGGGAAGGACGTGAGGAGGTTTTGAGGGCAAATGAGTGAATTTTGAACATGGTATGAAGGCTGGCAGAATTCCTCTAATCTTAGGAATTCCGCCCTAGGAAATTCCTCTAATCCTGAAAACTCTGCCCAACAAGATCACCAATTTTGATGAAGTTTGAACGCCTAAGTGAAAGGAGCAAGAATTGATGATCAAAATCATGAGATTGTGAGGTGAAAAATAATTTTTTTTTTGGAGCAAGGCTAGGAAGTTGAGTTCGGCTAGAAGGGCCCCTGGACCAGGCTAAGTTCGAACTGGTCCGTGGTCTGGGTCTCGTCCGCTTGTGGGTCCAAGCAGGGTCCGGTTCACAAGACCAAGTTTGAACCACCCTATGCACAGTTTGGATCCGGACGAATTTTGCACAAAAGGACAAATTTGGAGCGAACTTCAACAAATTTTCGCCCACGGACGGAGTTTAAGTCATTTTTATGTCATATTTTATTGATTTTTGACATCCACAAACCAAATTTTTGACATTGCCAAACTTGCGCTGGAAACTGCACTGATAAAAGTGGGGAAAAATTAACCTTTGAGTCTTATTAGGCTCCATATAGAAGACGATGATGAAGAAGAAGAAGAATATCAATACATTATTAATCCATTAGTTGAACTTCAAACAATGATACTTGAATTGATGTTATGATTTGATTTTAATGTTTTGAATCTTTGATTTTGAACTTGAACTTGAAGTATATGATGGTATGATCATGATTCATGATGGTATGATTACAAGTATTTTTGTTGTTTAAATTGAAAATTCGGCCCCTATAATGTTGACCAATTTTGATGCAAATTGAATGCCCAAGATGAGAGAAGATATAATCAATAATGGGGGAAGCTGAATGATGATAATTGAGCAAGTCTAAAGATGAGATGTTGAGGGTGAATGAGAAATTGGAAGAAGACAATATCAAGGGGAAATCAGACCTTGGTGGAATTCCTCTAATCCTAGGAATTCCGTCCATCATTATTCCTCAAAAACCAAAATCTCTGCCTCCTTCAATATGGGATTTTCTTGCAAACTTGATCAATTCGAATTCAATGAGTCTAATGGAAGCATATAAAGTTGAAATTTGGCAATTCTCAAAGGGTGAAATCAAGTTTTTGGATCAAAATGATGAAAGAACAAATCCGTTCGGAATTCTTCTAATCCTAGGAATTCTGCCATGAACTCACACCAAAATGGATGCATGACAAAATCACAAACTCTTCCTACCCCCCTTTCAAAGTGATAAAGTTGGCTAAGTCTCATGAGTTGATAGTGGAATGAAGCCTCTAAGGAGGGGCAGGATTTTTCAAGGGAGAGGAATTTTATTCCTCACACCCCTAGAATCTTCGCCATGGGTTGCAAATGAACACCAAAGAGACCAAATTTGCACAATTGAATGAGATTACAAGGTGATTTCTCTTAGCTGATGGAAAATCAAGCAATAAGGACAACTTAGAGCCCATTCATAACTTGGCGAAATTCCTCTCAGCCCATGAATTCCGCCCAAGGTTTGTTCTCCAGAGCTAAAATCTTTGCCATGGAGAAATCCAACTCAACATGGCCAAAATTTGAGATTTTGATTTCAATCATTCAAAGACAGAAAATAACGATTTCAAGACTCAGAGAGAGACTTTTGGAGGATTTTAGAGGGTGAGAACACCATTGATTTTCTTCAAAATTAAAAGAGTAAAGTGCTCGAGGAAAGCAATTTGGGCTAAGAAATAAGGAAATATCAGAATTTGAAGTGTGCTAACAAGGAGAATAACAAGAAAATCAGACCTTAGGAAAATTGAATTCTCGATCAAATTGCTTTAATAGGGAGAAAAAGTTTAATCTAGATGCATTTTCATTTCATGCAAGCTCTTAGATTTTCTTCATTTCATTATACTTATAAGTTTTGTGAGCGTAATGAAATCTTTCCTTTGTTTTGCAAGGTAAATCGTTCAAGGAGATAGCTAGAAGAGAAAGGAGGAGATTGTTGCGAGATCAAACCCAAAACTTCACGGTCAAACTCAAGGCTCCCCAATGAGAAGGAAATTCAAGTCAAGAGTATCATAGCACAAGTTCAAGGCAAGATGAAGATGAAGAATCAAGAAGATAGAAAATCAAAGAAGAAATTTTATCAACTTGAATTTTCTCTGGAAATCCAAGTTCACCTTGAAGGGATCCAACTACATGGAGGATTTCATCACTTCAAGAAGAACCGAAAAGACACCAAGTTTACAAGTTCAAGATGCAAGTTCAAGTCATGACAATGAGGAGATTTTGAAGTGAAGATGAATAAGAATTGAGAAGATGAAGCGATTTGGGAATATGCCATCACTATCGAAGGCTTGGCAATGTTGAGTATCAAGAGATATTTTCCTATCACCAAAGGATTAATCAAGTGTACAAGATAAGGATGTTGAGGTGGCGCCTAGTTGAATTCTACCAATCAGGAAATTCCAATTGCACATGTTTTCATGTAATTGGTTGAAAGGGTGGCAACCCTAATTAGGGTTTGCAGGGATAAATCTTGGCCCTTGATCTAGATTCGATCTTGGTGCTTCAATGTAATTGAACACTTATAAAAGGCCAAGGCCTTCTCATTTGTAAGAGTTAGTTAGCTAGAATTAGATTAGAGAGCTAGAAGTAGAGGTAGGCTAGCTAAGCCTAAGAGAGAGACTTGATCAAATTGTTGCTATAATGCTATTAAAGTGATTGATGGCTCATTGTTGGTCTTCATGGTGAATTACTTAATTTTCCTCTGAAGTGTTGCAATGTTTCTTCAATCCTCACTTGGATTACATTTGTTTTCATGTTGTTTAGAAGTAGCTTAGTTGGATGAAAGAAATTGTGGATATTTACTTGATTGACTCGACATAAACTAGGCCACCAACCTCAACCTCTTGCTGATGGTAGGAGTGCCTTGTGTGGTGAGCTAGTGATTGGTACTTCAATTGATATTCAATCTTTAGTTTGCATCCATTAATGGGATTGAAGATGAGATATTGATTTGAAAACCATTTGAGTACTCCTTAGAAGCTTGCACTAGGTGGGTGGAGTCGCTGACAAGATTTCACCTAGTAGAATCCAAGTTCATCCATGATTCCTTCCATTCCTAGTTAGAAGTAGAAGTTAAGTTTAAGTTGAAGTGAGAGTTGAAAATCAAAAAGCTATATTTTCATTGCACATTGAAGCCAAATCTATAGAGGCAGTTGATATCCATTGAATGAATAGCATAAGTCCCCTAAGTGATTACCAGGAAGTCACATTATTTCACTGAGCGATTATCCACAATTGAAGGGAACCTTGAAGTCATTGCATGATCTTACTTTGCAAGCTTAGCATGAGAAGTGACCGTGTTCAAGAGAGTATTGGATATTTAGTGTTTTAGCTTGAAACATTGAGTGTTTGATTTTGTATGTTGTAGTGGAACAAAACGCACATCAACAGGTTCCAGTTTAAAAATAGGTTTTTGGTCTGTATTAAGTGTCCAAAGTTAATTAGCTAATGTAGAGAAATCTTAGTCCCTAAAGAGTAAATAGGAAAAAGATTGATTCCAATCGTTAACACCTTTGTTGGGATGAAAACTGGAGCAAATTGTATGGGAATTTAGAAATTATCCATTGCTCCCAATTCAAAGTGCACCTAAGGAAGCCAATGAATGTTCCAAGAGATATCTCTAGGCACATCCAATGACATTATTCTTATTTTTATTCTCATTTTATTCATGATAATTTGTAGATTATTTTCTTGTTTCATCTTTTAAATTAATCCCAAGGAAGTTCATTCAGCATACTTGCTTCCTAATATTCCATATCCTTCCATATTGGCAGTGTTGGCCTTTTTATTGTGTAATGGCATGTAAAGAAGAAAAGATGCAACAATATGATATAAACAACAAATATATATTTTTTATCCCTAAGTTAGGCATAAGGGAACTGCACCTCATAAAATAAAGAATAAAAAAAGAGTTAATGCATGCCCTTGCCACAAGGTGTGCAATAAAAAACATCACATAGATATGCCGACAAAATATTCCTATATAATTAACATAAAAAATACAGCAAAGAGTTAATTTGCTGAGCTCATGACAAGCCTCACATGGAAATATTTTCATTTTGTCCACTATTTTCCCCCTTTCACAGAAGACCTTAACAACATTTGATGCTTGCCTGGAGGAGACTTTTTCCTCTTAACCTATGTCCATCTATGCTGAGATTGAGAGGAGGCTATAGAGTTTTGATCCACCTTGTTTAATGGGGACATCCTCCTCATTTCTTTTGTTCTTGCTCGATCGACATGAATGTCAATCTTGGCACAAAGCCCTTCAAGTAATGGAGCATCCAACAAATCAACTGAATGATTTGTAAGCTTGGAATCCTTTGTCACCACGGAATTGTTTATGAACTCTGGATAAGTAGTGAAATTAGAGTTACAAAGAAGAGCTTTGGAGCCTAAATCTTGACGATTATCTTAAGAAGAGTTTGTTTTTGAGCAGACTAACAAAGGGGCCTCAAAAGATCGTGGTGCCATCCGAGTAAAATCAAGTAATAATGAGATTCAGCATGAATCCACCATGTGGGGGTGTTGTGTGGAGCTAGATTTCCAAAATTATAGCTTTTTAAATTTGGACATTGGGGCATGTAATACTTTGTTGAGAAGTACCTTCTACATCTAACGACAATCTTTTTACGATCTACTTGCTGCCTCCAATATCTCTTGCGCAAATTTAATGAGATCTCAATTGGTAGACCCGTGGAAAGTCCATCTCCATACTAATCCGAGCAGAACGGTCTCGCATAGTTGATTGTCTCCTCTGAAGCACGTAAAAAAATGCCCAAACCATTGCCAATGGTCTGTAAACAATGCAACTCATAAAATTGGATAGGGAGGTATGCTAATCAAACCCAAAGAAAGGCAGATGTGAAGATCTCTGTGCATGGATTGAAGGAAGGTTATCAGGCCTTCATGCATAGAAAGTCTCCCTGAAACACCCATGGGCCATTTTTTAACACCTTTTCTTTGTCAAGGGATTCAAACTCAAGGATGTAGAAACCCTTGGCACTTGGGTAGATACTGATGTCATCCTCTAAACCGTCTTCCTAGTGGGTAGTGATCCATGTATGTAAGTCACACAACTTAGGCCAAATTTTGATAAATTTGCAAATGAGAGCATGATCTTGGAGGAAATCTCCCCTATCATGGACTGGGCCATCATCAAAGATCTAAGTGATGCAGATAGAACAGAGAATGGACTTTGCCACTCCTATGAGTGGCATAACTCACTGCTTTGTGCTCTACAATACCATTCTTTGACCCAGAGGCCAAAGCCCTAGATATCTTGGGTAGAGAAAAGGCAGATCATGGCCTTGTTGAGACAATGTGCCCTTGTTATCATTTGCGGTAGGTGGAGAGGGCTTCTCCTGCGCAGCAAGGCATTTAGACATGCTTTGACAGTAGCGATACTGGGCAGAAGGGCGCAAGTGGGGTTTGCAAACCCTATCACTATTATGGAGAGCATCCACAAAACTAAAACCACGTTAATCCTGAGATCTAGGTGGGGGAAATCAAGGGCGGAGCCAATGTACATATAAGCATTGCTTGCACCAACCATCAGTGCATTGCTATGATTGTCGAAACCCTTGTCTCCAAGTTGTGCATAGGGGACGCAAAAGTTCGCAGTGTGAGAATTTGTGGAAGTCTCTTTGTTACTATAGTTACATATCATTTAGTAAGAAAATTTGGTAACGCAAAAAAATTATCGTTTCTTTTATGCTAAGTTACAGGTTCTAATTCGGATCTATAGGTGGGTACGAGAAGCTGGTACGTGGATGTTGGTTTGTGGTGACTGATCATGCAAGCACTGTACACTTCTTTGCAATTCGCAGGGTTAACTCGTCAAGCATTTTTTGAGTTGACTCGTCAAGCATTTCCCTAGGTTGACCTGTCAAGCAAGTTTTAGGGTTAGGGTTTTCTATAAGAAAAACAGTGTTAGGGTTATGGCTTGTTAGAGTGAAGATGTATTGTAGCTTTTGTAGTGGTATTGAGCTGTAAGGGATTGCGAGTTGTAATCGGTTGAAATTACAGGATAATAATATTGGACTCCCTGTTTGGTGTACGTAGCCCAGGATTGGGTGAACCACGTTAAATTTGTGTCTTCTTGTTCTACTTATGTGTGCTTTTTTCCTTTGCATTATTGGATATGTTTGCATGTAACTGTTAGATTTTTGCCTTCTAATCCTATCAGTGGATATGTGAAATTTGTTTTTGGGGGTTTTGGATGTGTTTGGGTATGGGTATATATATTATAAATTTTCATATATACAAAAAAATTAAAGAAATATACATAATTAAATTATTTGAAAGTATGATATAATGCCAAAGATGACTATTAAATGCCAATTGATAGTTCACAAATATTCAAATAAGCCATATCATATATGTCTATGTTCACAATTCCAATGAAAATTAGAAAATCATTACAATCACAAAATGTAGTTCATGATTCATCAATCATCAAAAGGATTATAAAAAAAATCATCTATTGGATTTTCATCTTCAACTGCTGTAAGTTCAGTATCATTTGAACCCAAAGCAATTCCACTCGCGCTAGATGCACCACATGTGGGGACGCCATCATCATCATCATATGCCGTAGTGAGTCTAGTAAGATCCTCAATGGTTGCATTCCAATTTGGGACACTCAGGGGCTACATCCCAAAGCTTTGCTGCCCCATCCTTGTAGTGTTCCTCCTTACGTGACAAAAGACGCAAGTTGGAATGAATATAAGCCAAGTCTTCAACTTTTTTTGAACCCATCTGGTTACACTTCATTGAGTGGATAAAGGAGTATGTACTCCAATTCTGTTTAGCGGCTGAAGAACTTGCAACCTAGATTATTTTCACAAAATTTAAAATAAAAATGCAAGTAAATTAAAGAATGTTAAGTACTAAATTGTAGAATGCAAGTGGTAAAAAAATACAAAAAAACTTGTGAGAGGATCTTGATTGGAAGAGGTTGTAGGAACCCAAATTTTTGTCCATAGATGTACCACCACGTAATAGCTTCCATGTTGCATTGTTCATTAATAGCCATTGGAATATGACTCCTTCCTGAGGCAAACTTGCCAAATTCTTTCCTAACTTCTTTCTCCACTTCTTCATAGTGGAAGAGTCTAGTAAATGCCGGCTTGTACCCATTAGCAACTTCATCTCTATATGGTGCTAATCTCCCCGGCATAGAAAGTACTTTCTTGCTATAGTACCTTGGAGATAAGGCATATGCAAGGAGGTGCAAAGGGGTGGTTATCTTTTCCCAGCGATGATGAATGATTGATTCCACCTTATCACATAAGGTTTCACATTCTACAGGGGCATCCTCATGTTTTTGTATTGCCAATTTTACTCTCTCTACCATTGTGTCCATGCCATCATAGACATCCCTTAAACAAGGTGCATCTGTATCAGCAAATCGAAGCATAGTCATGATAGGCTTGGTGAATTTCAATACATATTCCACACGAGCCCACCAATTGTCATCCAAGACCAATGATTTGACCTTTTGGGTCCTCAGAATGTGAAGCCTTCCATGCACCCCATTGGCTGCAAATAACCATTTGGCCCAATGCCTCTCGCACCTTCAAAAGTTGTCTCATAACAATAGTATAAGATCCAACCTAAGTAAGTTAATAACAATATCAATATGTAAATAACACATTAAAAATTAATAAATATTAAGCAAATTTATATACAAATATACGAATGAAAATGACAAATAAAAATAAATAAATAAATTAAATTTAGTCTTTACCTTTAACAACTCCAATCTCGAGAAAGATCTGAATATTGATTGTGACATTTGGTGGTTTGTCACATGCATTTGGAATTCATCGCCCTGTTCGTATTTTTCTTTCACCCACTCTATTTGAATTTTGAGTGCCAATTTGTTGCATCACCAAGTTGAGGGAGTGTACGGTGCATGGGGTCCAAAAAATGTGCTCATATCTTGCCTCAACCAAAGCATTTGTACCCCTACAATTTTTTGCATTGTCTGTGATTTCTTGGACCATATCTCATTACCCACCACCTCTATGGACTCAATGAGAATTCTGGAAATGAACTATGCATCTTTCACTTCCCCTTCACAATCAACTACCCTAAAAAACATTGCCCCCTTGGGGGACACTGCAATAACATTAATCAATGGACGGTTTCTGTTATCTTTCCCTCCATTGGAAACAATAGAAACACTTGAATCAATCCAAGAATCTCTAATTGGTTGAAGGGGGGTCTCTATAGCATTCCTCTCTATTTGCAACAAGGTGGTACGATCCTTTTCAAATCTAGGACTTCTGAAACCGAAAGGTGCACTATTGATTGCCGACACTATTTCTTGCCAATATGTTGATCTCACCAAGTTGAAAGGAAGACCATTGGCACAGAGGCAACATGCAATTTTTTGTTCAACAGTGTTTCTTGCGTCCTTTTAAATGCCTTGTCCAATAGACCTCTTTTGCGGGTGGTAATTTGTACTTCATCTTCATCTTTTGGTATACGCGAGAAAGGATGTTTGGAAGCTGCAACTGTATCAGTGGGTAAGTTCATTATTTTTTTTTTCCGGCTCCCCCAGTATAAGCAATTTGTTTTGATCTTAGAACCAATTTATCAGCCCCTTCATGTTCTTTTACAAATCCGGCCATTTGTGAGGGAGACAACCCCTTCTTATTTGGGCCTTTACACATTCCCATCCCTTTACTTGTAGGGCCCGTAAAGTGAAGTTTCACTCGAGAATATGAGCTATTTTTTGGTAAATTACAATAATTATGTTAATGTTTTTAGCCTTTAAGGCTAAGATCGATAATTACAAGGACTAATTATAATAATATATTGTGGAAATATGTTATTGCCTTTTATTTAAATAATAAAGTAATATATATGTGAGTTATAATAATAATAATAATAAAGGGTTTATTATTATTATTATTAATTAATTAAGGGCCCAAGGTAGGTCGACTCCTCGAAAAGGGGTAGGTCGACTCCTTGAAAAGGAGAGTTAATTAATTACCTCCATATATAAGATGAATCGATCTAATGATGAGAGGCATAAAAAACATAACATGCTCTCCCTACATTTGGATCGATATTTTCCAGCAAGCAATTCCTTTCCTCTTGGCGAATTTAGGCTAATTCAGAGACCAAATTGTTTGGACGACTTCTACTCATAACGTTGGCGACATTGAAGCATAGGAGAACTTGATTCACATCCTTCTAATAGCAGGTTGAAGATTACATACAGTGCAGTTCGAAGACTTCCAAATTTGCATTCTATGTGCAGATCGCACATGTCATAATTGGCGATTTGTGTGCAGATCCAAAACAATAATCACAGTGAATTCTGGATCAAGTAATTGGCGCACATAGAGGGCTGATCAATAGTCTTCATCAAATGCGACTTGAAGGCGAATTCAAGGGTTTGAATTTGTACAAATTTTGGGGCTGGAAATTGGACCTGTATTGCAGCACTTCAACCTCAGATCTGTGAAGCATCAGCACAAGAAAAATTGGAGTCAACCCGGGTACTATCATTCCTTATTCTTTGTCAATTTCTTGTGCTTACTTTTCAGTTATAAAAGGCTATCTATAGATTAAATTTTCCTTGCATAGATCTGAAATTTAACATGGTATCAGAGCCAAGTTTGAGGTAGATCTAATTCCGTTTCTTAGGAAAATAAATCTCAAACCTTTTAAGATTTGAAACATGGAATATCCAGCCCTTTATTCAGCCTTGTCTACCTAAACTTCAAACAAATATTCTTGGGTTATTGATAATGGAGCTTCAAGGCATATTTCGGGTTTTTGGGAAAACTTTGATTCATTTTCGGAAAACATTAAAGAGGAAGTTATCATAGGAGATGACACTTCTTATCCTATCATGGGTTTTGGGAATCGCAACATTCAAATGAAATCCGGTATATCTTTACAACTTTCTCAAGTTTAATATGTTCCGGGCATAAAGAGGAATTTAGTTTCTATTTCAGCTCTTGAGGATAGGGGTTATAAGATTGCATTTATGGATGGTAAAGTTTTAGCTTGGACTAAGAACTCAACCTTGAAACAAGCCTACACTATTGGACTTAGACACGAGTGTCTTTATAGACTTGATACTATTTCTTCTTAAGCCCTTATAATTGAATCCATTGATTCGTGTGATTTATGGCATAGGAGGTTAGGGCATATTAACTTTCGAACTTTATCAACTATGGATAAATTGGTAGTGGGCTTTCCTAACCTACCTAAACATCAAGGTGTATGTAAAGGATGTGCATTAGGGAAAAATATTAAATCTTCTTTTCCCTCTAGTGAAAGCAAATCTAAAGAGATTTTAGAATTGGTTCATACCGATCTTTGTGGACCCATGTCCGTACCATCTATTGGAGGTTACCTTTATTATGTCATATTTGTGGATGACTTTTCTAGGAAAACATGGATATATTTCCTTAAGAGCAAAGAATCTATAGAAGTTCTCAACAAATTTAAAACATTTAAGGCTTTAATAGAGAACCTTACAAACAAGAGGATTAAGATTCTTAGATCAGATAATGGTGGAGAATACATCTCTGAGATCTTCAACACCTTTTGTGCGGAATTCGGGATTAAGAGGGAGTTCGCTGTTCCTTTCAACCCTCAACAAAATGGAATAGCTGAAAGGAAAAATAGAACCATAGTGGAAGCAGCAAGGGCAATGCTTCATGATCAAATCTTCATACTTCACTATGGGCTGAGGCATCCAACACTGCTGTTTATATTCAAAATAGATGTCCTCATACAACTTTGGATAATAAGACTCCTGAAGAGGCATTTTTTGGAACCAAACCTGATGTGAGTCATCTTATGATATTTGGTCGTCCTATGTATTTTCATATCCCAAAAGAAAAGAGGACTAAGTTAGAACCTTCCGGGAAGAAAGGGATATTTGTGGGATATAGTGAATCTACCAAGGCCTATAGGATTTATGTTCCCGAGCAAAGGCATATTGAGTTAAGTAGAGATGTTATATTTGAAGAACGTGCATTCTCAACATCTAAGGATATAGCATGTGATGAAATGGTTCACCTTGACCCTCCTGAGATTCAGAGGGAGTATCATGAAGTCATTGAGCATGACCCAATTCCAACTAGTGAACCTAGCACTTCGGTCTTCAAGAAAAGACCATTGTGGGCCTCTAAGATGTTGGAAGATGCAAACAACTATGCAGCTCCTACTGGTACTTTCAGGGAAAGTAAGAGACCAAAAAGGTATACTAACTATGCTGCATTTTTAGGTGAGATTATAGATTCCAAACCTTCATCTACTAGTGAGGCACTTCAATCTTGTGCATGGAAGGATGCCATGACAAAAGAGTATGGATCTATAATGAAGAATGATGTGTGGGATATTGTTCCTAGACCAAAGAACAAATTTGTGGTTTCATCTAAATGGATATTTAAAATCAAACATGCTGCGGATGGTAGTATTGAGAAACATAAAGCCTGATTCGTAGCTAGAGGTTTTTCTCAAAAGGAAGGCATTGACTATGAGGAAACGTTTGCTCTCGTTGCTAGATATTCCTCGGTAAGGGCAATTATTGCCATAGTAGCTTCCAAAAGTTGGAAGATCCATCAAATGGATGTCAAAACTGCATTTCTCAACGGAGAAATTGAAGAGGAGGTATATATAGAGCAACCTGAGGGTTTTGTTACAAATGACCCACAATCATATGTGTGTAAGCTTAAGAAAGCGTTATATGGGCTCAAACAAGCTCCGAGGGCTTGGTATGAAAGGATTGATCGGTACCTTCAAAGTCTGGGATTTTCAAAGAACGATGCGGATCCTAATCTCTATTTTAAGGAAACAAATGGAGACTTATTGATATTGGTGCTATACGTGGATGATCTCTTAATCACAGGAGAAGAGTATCTTATAGCAGATTGCAAGAAGGATCTGGCAAAGGAATTTGACATGAAGGATCAAGGCCTCCATTATTTTCTTGGTTTAGAAGTGTGGCAATAATCTCATGGGATCATTGTGAATCAAGGAAAATATACAGTTGATATTTTAAAGAGATTCGGGATGATGGATTGTAAGCCAATGTCCACACCTATGGAAACCAATCTTCTCAAGTTGAGAGAAGCCATGGCTAGTTTTGAGTTGACAAATGCTAGTCTATACAGACAGATCATTGGATCTCTTATGTATCTAGTTAACACTAGACCTGATATCTGTTATGCAGTAAATGCTCTGATTCAGTTTATGGTGGAGCTTAAACAATTGCATATGAGTGCAGCTGAGCATATTCTAAGATATCTCTGAGGGACCATTGGGTATGGTCTACTATACAAGAATGTAAAACTCGAACTTCATGGTTTTACAGACTCTAGTTGGGCGGGGTTCGTCACTGACCGGAAAATTACTTCCGGATGTTGTTTTAGCTTGGGATCAGCTATGATTTCTTGGTTCACAAAGAAAAAAAATTCTGTTGTTTAGAGTTCAACAGAAGTAGAGTATATTGCAGCTTCTCTAGGGGCTAGAGAAGCAGTTTGGTTAAGAAAACTCATTGTGAGATTATTTGGACAGGCTATGGAGCCTACTATTATTTATTGTGATAATCAGAGTTGCATTAAACTTGCTATCAACCCAGTGTTTCACAATAGGTCCAAACATATTGAGATTCCTTATCACTATGTCAGGGACATGGTGGAAAGAAAGGCCATTCAGTTAGAATATGTAGGTACCGATGAACAAACTACAAATATTCTCACCAAACCTTTGGCGAGGAATAAAATTGAATATTTTAGAGATAAACTTGGCATGGTGAAAATACGAGTTTGTTATACTACTTTTGAATGAGCTTATTGTCATGTCCCCTCTTAAGTGACATGTCATTTTTCAATGGATTTGCCTATCATGGACTCTCGTAGGCAGATGGTTTTGGTGAGAGTCATTTTGATGATTATTTGGAGATTGGATGGTCTTATTTGCTCTTGGAGAGATGGTGTCGAGCCTACTTTTTATTATTATGTGTTATGCGGGGCCAAAATGTTATAATTTTAAGTTGAGTTGCACTTTTTATTTTATAAAGTTACTTTTTATAAAAGTGCATTATAATGAGATTTTATAATGGATGCTTCTAGAAGTTCTTAGTGACTTCTTAGAAAGGTGAATAAATAGAGGTGCTTGGCCTCTCATTTGGACATCCCTTAACTTGTGTTTACACTACTTCTCTCTATGAGTATTTGTGGCGTCATCTCGGTCTGCAAATTTTCATTTGATCATTAGGAACGGAGTATCCTAAGGATTTGCATAACTGAGGAGGTGAAATATCGTTTGAAGGGTTGCACTTTGGAGGTGGTATTCAGCTACTTCAAGTTGGGCTTATTTGGTACAATTTGTGGCATTTCCAGTAGGGTTCGATTTTCAGCCTGGACATACATTTTTGCTCATATCTCACAG